>QRFJ01000696.1:239027-289379 GCA_006176705.1 Cocos nucifera
AGTGGATATGGCGACTGAAGGACAATATGAAGCTATTCGATCAGTACATCATTTATTAAATGATTATATCACACGATCTATAGCCGATGCTGCTTCGAGCATCAGGAGACCGCCTATACGAGCAAACAACTTTGAAATAAAATCGATGATGATCCAGATGATTCAATCAACTGTCCAATTCAGTGGACACATGCATGATGATCCGAATGCCCATATTTCTAATTTTCTTGAACTTTGCGATACTTTTAAAATTAATGGGGTGTCGGATGATGCTATTAGATTAAGGTTATTTCCTTTCTCTTTATAGGATAAAGTTAAAAGTTGGCTTCATTCTCTTCCTGCAGGTTCTATCACAACTTGGGATGTCCTAGCCCAAAAATTCTTAGCCAAGTACTTTCCACCTTCCAAGACTGCCAAGATGCGCAATGATATCACTTCTTTTATGCAGATGGACATGGAGACACTATATGAGGCTTGGGAGCATTTCAAGGAATTGCTGAGGAGATGTCCACATCATCAACTACCCGTATGGCTTCAGGTACAAACTTTCTATAATGGTTTATCTCCTACTAATCGTTCTATGATTGATGCAGCAGCAGGAGGAACCATTAACCAAAAAATGGAAGGAAGAAGCCTTCGATCTGATCGATGAGATGGCATCAAATAGCTATCAGTGGCAGATAGAATGCATGATGCCAAAAAGACTAGCAGCTTGTGCAGGGAGTAGATTGCGTGCCAACCTTACTAGCTGAAATTGCAGCCCTTAGAGCCGAAGTCAACAACTTGAAGGGAACAGCTATGCATATTCAGAGCATCACTTATGACCTGTGTGGAGGAGGACACGATACGAGCAATTGCCAGATAGGTAATCCTTTTGCTAAAACAACTGATACAGCTAATTATGTTGGTAATTTTTTCAGGCCGCAACAAAATAATCCCTACTCCAACACATACAATCAAGGGTGGAGGCAGCACCCAAATTTCTCATGGAGCAATCAAAATGCAGCACAACAGCCACCCCCGGGATTTCCAAGTACCTGAAAAGAAGTCCAACATGGAAGAGCTGATGGTCAAATTTATGCAAAACCAAGAAGCAACTATAAAAAATTTGGAAGCCAAACTTAGGCAGGACCAAGCAGCAGCAATTCGAAACTTGGAGATGCAAATAGGTCAAATGGCTAAGATAATCTCCGAGAGACCTCAAGGGATCCTTGCCAAGCAACACGGAGACCAATCCAAGGGAGCAAGTCAATGCTATCACCCTAAGAAGTGGTACAAAGCTGGAGGAGCCACATCAGAAGAAAGAGACTGAAGAGCCAACTACAAATAAGAAACCATCAACTAAAATTCATCAGTCACCAAAACAACCAGCAGATGGATGGTCTCCAGGTATACGATTTTGCCGATCCAAATGTGAAGCCCTACGTGCCACCACTACCATTTTTAGAGAGACAAATACAGCATCCAGATAAGAAATTTTCTAACTTTTTCAAAATTTTAAAGAATTTACATATTAATATTCCTTTTGTAGATGCTATTACTCAAATGCCCAGGTATGCCAAGTTTCTCAAAGAAATCCTAACAAATAAGAAAAAGCTGAAGGAGCATGAGAGAATAAATTTGAAATGAAGAATGCTCAGCAATACTTCAAAATAAATTACCACAGAAGCTAAAAGATCCAGGGAAAGTTTTACTATCCCCTGTATTATTGGTGATTGTAGTTTTGATAAAGTTTTATGTGATTTAGGAGCAAGTATTAATCTCATGCCTTTTTCTATTTTTAGAAAGCTGGGTCTAGGAGAATCGAAACCTATCACTATTACTCTTCAATTAGTCGACAGATCCATTAAATATCCAAGAGGTATAGTGGAGGATGTCTTGGTAAAGGTAAATAAGTTTATTTTTCCTATTGATTTTATTGTTCTTGATATGGAAGAAGATTATGATGTACCCCTTATTTTAGGGAGACCCTTTTTAGCTACTGAAGGAGCTTTAATAGATGTTCAACAGGAAAAATTAATTCTTAGAATCCAAGATGAACAAGTTACTTTTAATATTTTCAAAGATACTAAACATCCTGATGATAATCAAACTTATTTTCTAATTGATATTATTGATAATTCAGTATATGAAGAATTCTATAGAAAATAGGTTTGAGACTATAAAAGCTAGCAATGTCCAATTGAAAGAGGGATTGACCAAACATGAAAGTATTCCAATTGAAGTGGCACCAGATTGATCCACTTTAGAACTCAAAGAAAGTCAAGCTGAAGACTATAAATCAGAACTATTAGATAGGTTATTTCTTTTCTTTTTAGTTTTGATCATTTTTTCTTTTCTTTTATTTTTCAGTAATTTATTGTTGCTCTTTTACTGCTTTGGTGTGTATTTTCAATTTTGCAGAAAAAAATCAATGAGAGCTCAAGCAAAATTTCAAAGCTCCAAAGAACCAGACTGAACCAAATCAGGTGTATTCCTTCCTATCCTTTATTGCACCCTTTATTTTTCTTTCTCCTTTAAGATAATGTAGAATAAGTTAAAAAAAAAAAAAACCATGTGTCAAGAAGAAAATCTTGAGCAAGATAGACTGGACAAGTGATAAAAGATAGAATTATTTGCTAATGAATGTAACGAGTTAAAGAAGTAGATTAGTTGGTCAACTTTTAGCAGCCTACTTAGGTCATTAAAAGACTATTAGCACTTTTAATTGCACATGCACACTAACAAGGCAAAGTAGGTATTGATTATAAGACCAACTGAGGATTCAATTATCACTAAAAATTGATAATTAATATACATTCTAATCAAAGAAACTTAAATTTAAGGAAAGAGCTATCTGCCTAAAAATAAAGTGCAAAAGATAGAGTATATGTGGATTGCCCAAAGCCTAGTAACTGGATCTCTGCACCTAGGTCAAGTGTGAAAATTCATGTAAAATGGTGAAGAAAAGGCCAGGATGCTCAGCACAAAAAAAAAGGGGGGGGCAGTGTGAAAGCTACCTTAATTCATGAGTATAAAATTGAGAATGTATAGAAAATTGACCAAAATAGGTGATAAGAGAGGATACTTTTGTTCTTTTAATTTAATACTGAAATGCTAAAGTTAGTCATCACGAACACAAGTGCTATAGATCTTTGATGTACTCTAAGAAAGTTTTTAATTGTATTGACTGAAAAATTTGCTTCTGAAGCTCAATGCTTAGTTAGCAGTATTTTCTAAACTTTTTGACCTTTAATCCTAGATTTTATCTTTGTGATGGATAATCTTATTGAAATATAGTATTAAATAAAATATTGCTAAGGGACTAGCAATGACTAAGTTAGGGGGTGTGATAAGTGGTAAAAATATACTAATAAAAATATTAAATTATAAAATAAATTAATCTATTTCTTTAGAAATTGATATTTTTATTAATCTTATGTAGGAAAAAAGGCTACCAATATAAAGATCTTATTTTTCTGATTCAGATGAAATAAATTTCAGGCAAAATGGACTTCAAACGAGCCCGAAATTGAATTTCAAAAAAAAAAAAAATCAGTTCGGTTCAAACTGGTTCAGAAAATCGGCTTAGCGGTTCGGCCCAGTTCGATCGCAACAGTAGACCGACCTACCGATGCAACGCTGACGTCAGGATGACATCAGCATTTTTCGTGATGCATGGTGGACCAACAGGAGGGCATTTTGGGAATTTCACATCAGAAAAAGCACTCCGATTGGCTGAAGAACGTGGTGGTCCACGCAACATCGAGCTCGCGCATGGTCTATAGAGGGCAATTTGGAAATTTTGTCTGATCCAATGAATGGCTTTCATTGAAACTTGATCGGACGGTCGAAATGAAGGCACTGATGGATGGTATCTACAGCTCCCGATCGAGATCCAACGGCTGAGATTCATCTCGACATTAAACTAAAGATCAGAAGGCCTCTTTCTACGCAATTGACGACCCAGATTCAATCTAATGATTGATCCAATGGTTGATATAAAATCTGACTTGATCTGGGTTATTTTAAGAGATTTTTAAGTGGTTTTTGGACCGTTTGATCAACATCTAATGGGTAGAATTACTTAGATCCTAATTTGAGTTGTTTTGGAAGTCTTAAACCTAATTTCTAAAGGATTTTGGGGGGAAATCAATCTCTTAACCTATAAAAACCTACTATTGCCATAGAAAAGAGGAGAGGGAAGTCAGAGAAAAGGAGAAAAAGGGAGAGAGTCAGAGAAATAAAGAAAAACAAAAAGAAAAAGAGAGGAGAAAGATAGAAAGAGAAAAGTGATTTGTGAGAGAAAAAAAAATGATTTTTTATTTCTTTCGATAATCAAGACATCGATCAAGGAGCCTCTTCTTTTTCGCTAAGTTCTCCACACCAAGGGCAACGGACAATCAATTTTAGCAATCAAATAGTCTAATTTCTCCATGCTTTTTATTTTATTTGCTATTTTTGAACTTGTTATCATGAACTAATTTTTTTTTTACTAAGGCTAAGGTATAGCCACTCTTTTGATGCAATATTCAGTATGATTATTTTTAAATTTTATTCATAAGGAGTATATAAATCTGATCTTAATGCTTTTAGATTACTGGCCATCTTCTAATTGATCTGATGAACATAGATGTTACGGACTAAGTACATCTATGTTATTGCTTCTTGATTATATACCTTGTATTATAAATCAAATTAGAATTCATATGCATGCAGAAATTTTAGTGCGCTTTGGATGCAGCGTATTTTAATTAAAGGATTTCACAAAACTTAATGCATTAATATTTATTTAAATTACATCTGAACCAAAGGATAATTAATAAATATTGATAGTTTTACTATGCTTGGACTAAAGGATAGTGAATAAATTAGGAGACTCCACCGTCACATGAAATAAAATTAATCTAAAAATTTGAATATTGTATTGACTAAATTGGTGAACCGATTGCCTTAGTAATCCATTGCTCTTGAGTTTAAAACCCTAATAATTTACACTCTCTCTATTTTCTTAAAAATTTTTAATTATTTTTTTATTTTGTTCTTAAATTTCTTATTCTCATAAATCGATCTTCTAAATAAAGTATAAGAAAGAGCTTTTTAGTACTTATTTTTCAATCCTCTAGGAACGATACTCTACTCATTCACTTTATTACTTGATCGACTGGTGCACTTGCCATAGCTATAAATTAGCATGCATCATGTATAAATTTTAGAATACTCTGGTCGAGCTTATGAATATGCTGATTACTGCTGAGCTTTCTATGAAAGATTCTAAAGGCTCAGTACTTATTATGGAACGGATTTCTTCCAAAATAAAGTTTTTTGAAAAGAAGTTGTGAGAAAATAGAAGGTGGAAGGAGGAAAGGAAAAGAAGGCAAAGCTAAAGAAGGCCGCTGACAAAGGAAAGTATTTTCATTATAATACTAACAGCCACTGAAAGCGGAACTACCCTACATACCTAGCCATCCTAAAGAATAAGAAGGAGACAGGTCCTTCTGGAGGTATGCTTATTATTAAATCTAACCTTATGATTTCTTCTACATCCAGTTAGGTGCTTGACTCTGGTTCTAGTGCTCATTTGTGCACTTTCATGCAGGGTCTTGAGGATAGCAGAAGGCTGAGGGATAGTGAGATGATCCTACGCATCGAAAATAAAGTAAGATTGCTATTGTAACCTATCCTCTTCGACTACCATCTGGCTTAGATTTAGTACCTAGAGATTGTTATTATGTGCCTGCTACAAGCAGAAATTTGATTTCTATTTCATATTTAGCATAAGAAGGCTATATAATTAGTTTTTTTTAAGGACCATTGTAATATTCTTTATGAAAGAAATAAAATTGCAAGTGATTTCCTCATTAACGGTCTCTATCAGTTACATATTGATGTATCTATCTTTAATATCGAGCAAAATGTGAATGCCATAAGATCAAAACGACCCAGGGATAGTCCAAACGATAGGTATCTTTGGCATCTAAGGCTAGATCATATAGCAGAAGATAGGATTAATAAATTAGAGAAAATCGGGCTATTGAGTCCGTTGACTTCTAAGTGATATCCAATTTATGAATCATGTCTTTATGGAAAAATGACTAAGCTTCCTTTTGTAGGACATGGGGAAAGGGCCATGAAACTACTTGCTCTAGTACATACTGATGTGTGCGGCCCATTTGATGTGCCGGCTAGAGACAACTTTGACTACTTCATAACCTTTACCAATGATTTATCTCGGTATGGGTATATGTATCTTATGAGACATAAGTCTGAAGCCTATAAAAGGTTTAAGAAATTCAAACATGAAGTTGAAAAGCAAACTAGAAAATCCATTAAGGTTCTTCGATTAGATCGAGGAGGTGAATACCTTAGTCAAAAAATTTTGGACTATCTCAAGCAAAATGGCATAGTCTCTCAATGGACTCCACTTGGAACACCTCAACTCAATGAAATTTCAGAATGGAGGAACCAGACCCTATTAGATATGGTTTGATCCATGATGAGCTTTACAAACCTTCCTGATTTTCTTTGGGGACATAGTCTATTAACTGCTTTATATTTATTGAATAAGGTTCCCTCTAAAACTATTTCTATCACACGATATGAGATGCATGGTAAGAAACCAAGTCTGAGTCATTTCAGAATTTGGGATTGTCCGGCTCATGTCAAAAGATAACAAGCGGACAAGTTAGACTATAGGTCCTTTTGAGCTCGATTTATAGGATATCCTAAAGAGTCTTTTGAGCTCGATTTATAGGATATCCTAAAGAGTCATTAGAATATTATTTCTACATTCCAAAAAATCACAATGTGATTATGAGTTGGCATACAATTTTTTTTGAAAAATAGTTTATTCAAGATGGTGGCATTGGAAAGCAGATCAAGCTCGAGGAGAAAGTCTCACAAGAGCAACGAGCTAAGAAGCCTATGAAACCAAATTAGGTTGAGCCAATACAATCACTACCTCCTCCACCTCATAGATTGAAAAGGATTTTCCATCCTTCTAAGAGGTACTTAGGTACTATTTTAGAGGAAGTAGAAGAAATAATTTTCATAGGTAATGGGATTCATGGTGATGATTCCAAAATCTATGACGAGGCGATATCGAATATCGACTCCGAGAAATGGTTAGAGGCAATAAAGTCAGAAATTGACTCGAAGCACTCAAACCAAATCTGGATCTTGGTAGATCCACCTGAAGGTATAGTACCTATTGGGCATAAATGGATCTACAAGAGAAAGATTGGTGCAAATGGAAATGTGGAGACATTCAAAGCTAGATTAGTGGCAAAAGGGTATAGTCAGTGTGAAGGCATTGACTATCAGGATTTTTTTTGCCAGTAGCTATGCTAAAATCCATCCCATATTGCTTGCTGTTGCAGTCTATTTTGATTATGAAATATGGCAAATGGACGTAAAAATGGCATTCTTAAATGGATACCTTGAGAAAGATATCTATATGGAATAACCGCTAGGTTTCACATCCAGTGATGCTAATCACAAAGTATACAAGCTGCAAAGGTCCATATATGGACTTAAGCAAGCATCTCAAAGCTAAAATACTCATTTTAATGATGTAATCAAATTATTTGGTTTCATCAAGAACGAAGAGGAACAATGTGTTTTTAAAAGGGTCAGTGGGAGCGCTATTGTCTTCCTCAAACTGTACGTGAATGATATTCTCCTTATTGGGAATGATATTTTCATGTTGACCATAGTTAAAATATAGTTATCTAAAGAATTCTCCATGAAAGACCTAGGAGAAGCATCCTTCATTCTAAGAATTAAGATCTATAGAGATAGACCGAACAGGATGCTAGGTCTTTCACAGAAGATGTACATGGAGGAAGTGTCAAAGAGATTTAGCATAGAAAACTCCAAGAGGGGATTAGTACCCTTCAGACATGGCATTCATTTATCCAAGAAAATGTGTCCCAACACACCTAAGGAGATTGAACGCATGAGCAAGATCCCTTATGCTTCAGTAATAGGGAGCCTCATGTATGCCATGTTATGTACACAACCTGATATAGCCCATGCTGTAAGTGTCACAAGCAGATATCAGTCGAATCCAGGTGAAAAACACTGCACTTTTGTGAAATGTATCCTTAAGTACTTAAGAAGAACTAAGGATATGTTGTTGGTTTTTGATGATGGAGAACTCCAAATCTAGGGGTATACAGACTCGAATTTTATGTCTGATATAGATGATCAAAAGTCAACATCCGAAAGTTTGTTTGTGTGTAATGGTGGTGCTGTCAGTTAAAAGAATTTTAAACCGACAGTAATAGCAGATTCCACCATGGAAGCAGACTATATCGCTACATCAGAAGCTGCGAAGGAGGCATTCTAGTATAAGAAGTTTACCGTAGTGATCGAAGTGATGCCATCAGATGCCATTTCTCTGTACTGCAATAATAATGGCACCATAGCCCTAACTAAGGAGCCGAGGTCTCACCAAAAATTCAAGCACATCGAACAGTGATACCATCTCATCCGTGATTATCTTGAGAAAAATTATGCCGAGGTCAAGAGAGTCGACTCTGCAGACAATGTGGCAGACCCACTCACAAAGTCGTTGGGCCAGCAGAAGATTGAAGCCCACCTTGAGAAGATGGGACTTAGATTTATAGCCAGTTGGCTTTAGGTCAAGTGGGAGTTTGTTAGATATGTGTGCCCAAGAAGCCAAATTGGCTGACACTTGTAATACACTTCTAAGGGCAAAATTATAATTTTAACTATAAATAATAAAATAAATTATTTTCTATGACAATGTGTATTTGAAAGTATCTGTGATACATCCCTTGAGTTAATGACAATGATAGTTCATATTTTCAAGAGTTGAAAATTTAAGACATGAATTTTCATTATTAACTCATAAAATGCTTCCGACTGTAGGATCATCATGAGGATGATGATTGATCCGAAAGGTTGGTATATGATCGCTTCTTTAGGATAGATGAGTCTTGAGTCTACGGTGTAGAGATATCGGAGCGAGAGTACAGATACTCGTTAGAGAATGAGGGCACTGAGCATGACCATCTCGAGCAGTCATAAGGAAGTCTACCTTCTCGCCGATGGCTGGCTCGAAGCTGCAGTGGTCTATCTGATTCTTTGATCTGAGGTGCATTGGCAGTTCACCTTGAGGGTGTTATAGTTTGACTACTCCATAACTTGATCTCCTAGCCATTCGGAATCCTAAGGTGTATTTGGCTATAACATGTTCATTATAGAAATTGGATTGCACCAATAGAAGATCTATCTACCTCGGTAGAAAAGGAGTAGCCTTATGATGATCATGAGAATCAAGTCCATAAAGTCCATGGCCATGGCAGAGTGAAATAATAGAAAGAGTTTCTATTAGGATTTTCATATTGGATTTGAATCAAATGATTAATTCGTATGATGGATATTAGGGTTTGACAAGATCACCTTAACCCTAATCCGATCGAGGCTTAAGATAGAGAAATTTAATCACACAAGAAACTGCATCGAGAGGTTCACTTTTAATTCTGATGGGTTGCCACCATATGCTGCTAGGTGTCACTGGTGGATTTTGGGAGCAATTACAATGATTTGGATGATCGATCATACTAATTGTCTGAATCAGAAAAGTTCTGATCCATCGGAAGGATATTTCAATGATGTTGATGATCGAGATTATGACATATCCCATTACCATATGGAACTAAACCTAACTGGATCACATAAATAAGGATTTGGATCTAGATATCATCAATTGGATTAACCTAGTTCAATTGATTTGAATAAGATTCAATTGGTTCAAGGAAATCATGCTAGCACATGATTGAGCCTAATATTCTTCTTTAATAATTATTAAAACTTGTCTCGACCGAGCCAAATATGTTTGGGCTCACTCAGGAACCTTTATTTGGTCTGACTGAAGCTTGTCCAGGTCAGAAAAGGGTTGTCTTAATTTATGAAATAAATTTGAGACAACACCTACCTTTTTTTATCACCTGCTAAATCTTGTCATTGGACTTTGGTCAAATGTTGACCTTTGACACTTAAACATCTGCCCATGTGTCATACACCCATAGTATAGAACCTTGGCCCTTGTCTTCCTACTAAAAAGTAGAGAGGCAAGGAGTGCATGCCTAGGGAGGCGTGCACCCCATGAGGATAAGATTTGGAGTCCCATATAGATGGGACTCTAGTTGCTTCAGGGAATCAAACTAGATGGTGCCAAGAAGACTAGTTTGATCCAGTCTTGGCGCCATCTAAGGAGAGTTTTGAGGAACTCTAATCTGATTAGATCAGATAATGTCATCCCATCAATCAGATTTATATCTGATTGCATAAAGGACCGAGATTGGTCGGGATGATATGGCACTGCATGGCGCATCAAGGTCTATATAAACCCTGTCTGCACCTAGAATAAAAAGCTTCTGCCCTTAGCCCATGCCACAAAGCTTTTCTCCCTCCTCCTTGCCACCCTCTAGTCCTCTCTCTCCTCTCCATGCCCAAGAGGTTTTGGGCATGAGTTAGGTGCGATCCAAGCAAGTGAAGGGCAACAGGAAAGAAAGAAGGCAGCACTGCTGCAAGAGACAACGGTTATTCTTCAAAAGAATTTTTGAAGACTTTCAAGATCAGATCTAGATCTGATTTTTGGAGGATTGATTGAGAAAAAGAAGATCTCCAGATCCTGCCTGAGTAGATATTGGTAGAGGCCAGATGCTTGCATGGCTACGTCCAGAACCTCAGGCAAACATCAAGATCATCATGGGATAATTAGATTACCCAAAATAAAGATATAATTAAATTAGATTTAATTTAATTTTTATTTTATTTTATTTTATTAGATCAATAAGATCATATCTAAAGAATCTCAGACCTGATTAGGATCTTAGAGAAAAATTTTTGAAATATCCCTCTTGATCCAATCAGATCTGAACGAATCTGATCCAGAAAATAAGGTTTTTTCTTCACGTGTAGCTCTGCCCGCTCAATCTCAGCACTGAGCTGGCTAACCTGATACTAGATCAGCTCAATTTTGGACTGAACCGATCTAGTTGCATGCCATGCTACAGTTTTGAATGCACTTCTCTCTGTTTGGCTTGTTCTTTGAGACTTAGCCGACCCAGTTTCAGACTGAGCCGGCTAACCTGCAGGAAAGCTCTTCTCTGCAGTCTTGATTCTTTAGCTTTGGTTCCTTATTCCATCTTAAATTTTGGGTATCTGAAGCACCAACCAAGCCCCTAAAATCCCCAAAGCTAATACCTTAGCTCCTTTCGTAGCCTCCTAAGGCTTGGGAGCACCATCAATCCTCACAATCACCACCTTGATGCCCCAAGCCTTGGCAAACCCCTCGGCAATGCACTCCTGCACGATCCCGCTGTCGATGCGCACCCTGACAGCACCTATGCAAACATCACCTCTGCTAATCCTCTTCAACTATTGTACACCTTTGAGGCCTTTAGGATGACCACCTCCATCGCTGAAGATCTGTGCTTGCTTCTTGGTACCATCCTGAAATTGTAGGATCCCTTCTACTTAGCAGTTGCATCACTTTCTCTGGACTATTCTAAAGAATCTATAGTATCTCTACACCAACACATGCTATGCCACCGGACATGGTCTTCTCAGAGCTATGCCTATCCACCTGCATATGCCACTCCATCAGAAACTGTGCATCACCGACACTGACCCTTAGCTTTGAACTCATGCCAAATTTTCTCTCCACTTGTGAAGCCACCACTATGGAGATCCACCTATATTAGAAGTCCATCTGATGCCGTAGAAGTTGACTTTATCACTGAGTCTCTTGAGGTCAACCACTCAATGCTGTACTACTGAGCTTGCTGCTACACCTCAAACATCATCTCTGCTCTTTCGAACCCTTTGCACTCTATGGCCATCTTCTAAGTCGTCTCGGATACCTCTGCAATTTATGGGCACCTCCAAAACCCAAGAGCTCATTCAACTCTTCTAAACCCAACGACTGAATCCTAGAAAATTCCATCCTGATCTTCTCCTCTTTTGCCTCTTATCCTAAGGCTCTCGAGACTCCATGGCTCTCCCTGAGACCTGCTCTCAATCTTTCTCAAATGCCTCTTGACACTCTCTATTGAAACACCTCTCTCGACTGCTACACCATCAAGCCTCTCTCATCCCCTTGTCCACAGGAATGCACTATTGTAGCACTCTAGTGCTTTCTGACTCATCTCGATACTACCTCCTCATAGGTATTCGGATCCTCTCTTACTGTACACAAACCATTCTCCATTGAACTGTAACTCTCCCTGGTGCTCTTGTAGAAAAAATCTGATCCAGAAAACTTTCGATTGCTCGTGACCTCCTGATGCTCCTTGAGACCTCCTGGCTTTTCCTAAGACCTACTCTCGATCTCACTGAGATGCCCCTGACACTCTCTACTAAGATACCTCCCTCAGCTACTACACCATCAAGCCTCTCTCAGCCCCTATGCCTCTAGGGTAGCGCTCTTGCAGCACTCCAGCCCTTCCTAACTCATCTCTACACCGCTCTACAGCTATCCAGTCCTAATCTACTAGATCTCTATGGATCATTCATCTCTAAGGCTTTATAAATCCATGCTCTAGTCGAATCGTTGAATATATTTTCGACTACTTTCTCACCTTCCTACAATCGAAGGATGTATAGTCACTTCTTCAGCCTTCCTTCGATCATTATTCCTTGGAAAACCTCTCTTCAATAGTCCCACACTACCCATCCTTTTAAAGAATTCTGATGCTCTCTGCTGAGATACCTTTCTCGACTGCTGCATCGTCGAGCCTCTCTCAGCCCTGCATCTTCAAAAAAGTGCTACTACAGTACTCCAGTGCTCCCTACCTTATCTACTGTCATACACCTCGATTTTTCTATCAAGATCAACCAGCAAATCATGCATCCAAATCTTCCACTCCAAAAAAAATCTTCCATTAATCCTCTCAGCCTCCACCTTCAACCTATTACTCCCAATTGGCCAAACTACAATAATAACAAAGGTAGATCTAAGACATACCGTAGAATACTCATGCAGATTTTTGATTTCATCCTATATGACTTCTCCTTTGCTTTCACGCACCATCAGGCAAAAGAATTCAATATCATTCTGATACCAATTATTGGCATATTGTCCTGGCATCACCTAGCTCTGATGCCATATTATGGAAGCCCTTAATCTTTAGTGTGGACCACAGGAGACCTTTGACGTTCTCTAAGACAGCATATTATAGATCCATGACCTAGATCTATGCTGGGGCACCTCCCTCCTTGGGCTTGAAGGGGGTGCCCCCTCTCTCTAGGGCTTCTTTAGGAACCTAGGGTAACTACTCTAGAGAGAAGAGAGAAGAGAGGTTGAAGAGAAAAAAGATTTGTATTAATTGCACTCTTGAAAACCCTAATACAACCTATGTATTTATACATAGCCATTAGGCCCGACCAAAAACTCTCCTGTCTAACCCAATACATGATAGCACTCATCGAGCCCATGTACATCCATGTCTCCCATGCTCTCATCCTCTAGATATAAGCCCGACCCATACACGAGTTAGCCCCCTTAAGATTTCTCAAATCAGACCTTAAGATCCCTAGTATAAGTTCCTATCCTAGCCCCAAACGAACCCTTGCGTGGCTCTGCCCGCAAACTAAGCCGGCCCCAAACGAACCCTTGCGTAGCTCTGCCCACAAACTAAGCCGGCTCAGTCTTAGCACTGAGCCAGCTAAAATGAGACTAGGTCAGCTCAGTTTTAGAATGACCCAATCTAGTTGCGTGTCATGTTGCAGTTCCGAATGCACTCTTCTCTATTTGGCCTGTTCTTTGAGACTTAGCCGATCCAGTTTCAGATTGAACCGGCTAACTTATAGAAAAGCTCTTCTCTATTGTCTTGATTCTCCGACTTTGGTTCCTTGTTTCATCTTGAATCTCAGATATTCGAAGCACCAACCAAGCCCCTGAAATCTCTGGAGCCAACACCCTGACTCCTCTCGTGGCATCCCAAGGCTTGGGAGCACCATTAATCCTCACATGTATTTCTCTAAAATGGTTCCTAGTACCATTTGACTTTTCACTTCCGCATCCTCCACGTGTCGTTGCATGTATCAAGCCTCACCAATTGTCCACCAAATCCAAATAATTTATGGGTGTAATTTTATGGTGCAAACAATTGTATTTGTCATAGATCTACATCCTAATCTTCTTCGTGTCTACCCACTTACACTCATCATTTGGTTGTTTCTATGACATATTCACTTATGCTCTGATATTATATTAATTATCATGCCTCTAACCCAAGATCACGAGCTAGGGATCATGGCAATCACCATATACTTATAAAAAATATTTTTCATAAGCATGCAAGGCATCTCATCATGATATTATAAAGCAACAGCAGAAAAAATTTAAATAATTAATGTTCAACTTTAATTCAAATAAATAAATTAAATATCTTATAAAATAATATTCTATTATTTTTTATCAAATTTTAATAAATCATAATCTAGAAAGAGATATCAAGTTCTACTTCTTATTCACTATTTCATATCGAATCTCCAAGTTAAGTTAGTTCTTTGAATATGTAAAATAGTAAAATACAGAGTAAGAAGCTAGACAATCCAATAAGCAATGAATACCTAACTAGATAATTCATATGATAATATACATTGTAAATATCAAAGTATAATTTATTATTAATCATGCATAAATGTAATCAAATTTATTTTCAAAATATGAATTTAGTAATATAAGTATTTTTTAAATATTTAAATACATAATCATATATTGGATTTTGAAACTAATCGTATTAAAAGTTTGATTCAAAATAAATTCACTCAACTTATCAACCTTTAACTATGATCACACTTATACCTTATGGTCGGACTAGAATACCATACTTATATACTATGGCTGGACCGAAATACCATACTTATACCCTATAATAGAGTCAGAATACCATATTTATATCCTATGGTTGAGTCAGAAATAGAATCATGAGCTCAAAGTGCCAATACATAACTCCAATTGGCAGGGTTCAAAATATAGTTAGGTTGAGAGTTCAAATCCAATTTATATTAAAATTCTTTTCACAAAATAATACATATTTCATGATCAAATCAAAATGTGCATAAATGATTTTAGATCAATAAATAATTATAGTAATGGTACAAGAAATGTTATTATGAAATTTCATATCAATTTTCATACAAAATATATTTCGTAAGATTGATAAAGCATATATAAATCTATTAACAATTGATTTGATATTTAAAATAATATAATATAAATAAAAAATCTAGAGAAGGTGAATCATTACTTACCTCACATATACCCAACAAATCCACATAATTTCATAAATTTCTCTTTCAAAATCTAATATCTAAAATCATACTCTAATCAAAATTTAACCATGATTATTTTCAAAATAAACATCCTAAATCCTCGTATTGCTGGTTACGTGGTAGCATTTGACATCAGTTGGTTTCATCTAGCATATCAAAATGATCAACTACAAAACAAGGGTCATGCTAGGATGCTAGGTCAAAATCAACAATGAAATCTCATGATGCTCACTCCAATCAAGGTGGGGATCAATAAAATGTTCAACGATCAAGATCCCTTCATCAGGATCTATCAAGGTTATTAGAGGATCTTTCCAACATTAGAAGACCTAGGAAGCGAGATATAATCTAAAGAGAGATACTTTTAGAGAGAGAAAGTAAAATTTTCTAGAGAAAGAAAGTAGAAAGAAATTAGAGAGAGAAAGTGGAAAGAGAAATAATTCCAAAGAGAAAAGAGAGAGGGAAGAAAGGAAAACTCTTTCTTTCTTTTCTTTTTTCTTTTTTTTCTTTCTTTCTTTTTTTTCCATTTCCATTTTCTTTTTTTCTTTCTTCTTCCTCTTTTCTCCTTAATAGAAAAGAGGCCACGATTGACATGGCTAGGGTTGGCAATGGTTGGGGCCATGATGGTGCAGTTGGTGCTTCCCATCCCAACGATCAGTGATGACAAACGATGCCAAAAATAAAAAAAGAAGGGTACGAAAACATGGCTCTTTTTCCTCAGAAGTTTTTTAGCCATTGTCGATTCAAATTCAAAATCTAAGACCTTGTTAGGTCTATTGACTTAACCATCCCAATTTGGCATTCGAACGACGAGTGATAGTCGGCTTCACCAACTAGTGGTCGGCATATCCAATTTGTTAGAAATTGTATCTCAAAGCCAATCATCAGCCTATTGACGGTTGAAATATTATAATTAATTTATTAATTAATAAAAAATATTTTGGCATCTTTTTTCATCATAAGTTTACATCTTCTAATAAACTCCATTATTGTGATAAAGTTCTTAGGACTATTTAGTTTTGATAAAGAGTGGATTTATCGATTAGTCCTTAAATTTATTCATGATCAAATGATAGGCTGTTAATTGGGACGACAGTGTCTATCGAGCATGGATTGCTATATGCCGTATAGATTGGTTGTCCTCTTAACCAAGATGTGTTGAGATACTGGTATGGCATACAGGTGAGATGTATGGATACATCATCATTGAACGTGATCAACTTCAGAGCATTCTACTATCAAAAATATCTCTGATGGGATATAGGTATAAGTATCCCTTAGACTTGAGATCATCTTAGTGACTTGCAAGCAACTCACTGTGCTTTGGTACCGAACTAACTGAATTTCTAATTCAGCAATGAAAGGCTTCTGAGCACAGTCAGGTACTTGCGAAGTCAGAGTGTGATCAAGATGGAATTGACCACTCCAAGAGTTGAAGAAGAATGTATCACTATATTTCAATATAGCAAAACCTTGGCCAAAGTAATCCATCAGATGGACTTGGTATTTTGAAATACAATGTGGATAACCTTATCAAAGTTGACAGTTGAACTCTGATGCATCCTACAAACATTATGGTCAAGGGGATGAATTATATGAAAACTATATCCACATGGGTTCTAAGGATGGTGTTCTACACCTTCGACCTATCCAACCGTCGGATATCATTGCTAGATGGTCACTTTAATTGATACAAAAATTTGTTCCTATGCTACTGACTTAGGTTTAGATCTATGAGATCACATACATTAAAGCTTGCAATCTGATCGGATAGTTGATCAATGATTAAGAATTGTTCTAGGGTTAAACAATCAATACGATTGGTGTTTAACCTAGTGCAAGTATTACAGAAGGATTGATTAGCAATTGGATTGCTAATTGGCTTAATTTCATTAAGCCAATAGACTAAGATTAAGTCTAATTAAATATAATTTAATTAAATTTAGTTTGGACTTGATTGGATCAAGTTTAATTGATTTATTGGATAAGCCAAGTGCAAGGAAGAACTAGTCCTAGTCTAACTAAGACTCGAATTAATTCAATTTTTTAATTTGATTAGAAAATAAATTAAAATTAAATCTAATTTAATTAAGTCTTTAAATGGGTTAGGATCTTATTTAATTGAGTTGGTTTAATCTTGATTTTATTTGATTAAAAAATCTTATTTGACCAAGTCAAAATAGGAGTCCTAGTATGACTAGGACTCCCTATCTTCTTACGCCACCTTGGTCCCAATGCCCTCCATACCTACTTTTTAGGTATTTTTCATGAAAAATCTCTTTCTTCCTGATTTTTACGCCCCCTCTCTCCCTCCAAGTCATATTTGGAAGCTAGATAGAAGACCAAGTCAAAGGAGGAATTGGTTTTGCTTAGGATTCTATGAGATAGAATCCTTGTTGACCAAAAATCTTTCCTTGAGTGTCACCCTCTCTTTTAATTAATTCTTCTCTTATTTCATGAAAATAATCTTCTTTTTTGTGTGCCCTCCCTTGCTAGTCCACGCCAAAAATTATGGAGAAGGTGCCCTTCCCTTGAGTGCCACCCCCTCTTTTAATTAATTCTTCTCTTATTCCATGAAAATAATCTCCTTTTTTGTGTACCCTCCCTTGCTAGTTCATGCCAAAAATTATGGAGGAGGCACCCAAGAGTTGGGCGCCCTAACAACTTCCCATGTTTGGATATTCCTAGTCTAAAAATTTGACCTAACTTGGACTCTTCTTTTTCCCTATTTATTGGACAAATTTTATTCTAATTTTTTCATGGAATACAGAGCTTTGGGAGAGGTTTAGGGTGTGCAAAAATCAGAGGAAGAGGATTCTTGGGCATGAGGGTTCCATAGGCACCAAACTAGGTGTCTAGGTGAGAGAAAAGAGAAGAAGAGGAGGGTCTTCTTCTAGGACTGTTTTATTTTCAATTCTCCTCCTTTCTTTTGAGTTTTTTTTTTAAGAGAGTCTCAAATCAGAAAACTCTCAAGTTCCTTCTCATATTTTGAAGAATCCAAATTTTGAAGAAGAGAGCATCGGATCGATCATCGAAGAAGGATCAGCATAGTAATAGCATACTGTGCTGATTTCCTACATCAGACTTCAGATCAGAGATCGTAGGCTCATGTGGACGACTCCTAGAGGTTGGATATGTGTGCAGCTTGTGACTTCATCTTCAAGCCTAGATCAGTAAGTTAGAATGTCTAACCTTGCTCAGTTAATAGATCTGATCTATAAACTTCATATCTGCATTTGATGTAGTGTAGATCTAGGTTGATTTAATCAACCTTTTTCTTTCTTATTTGATTTTAATT
Source organism: Cocos nucifera (assembly GCA_006176705.1). Lineage (NCBI taxonomy): Eukaryota > Viridiplantae > Streptophyta > Magnoliopsida > Arecales > Arecaceae > Cocos > Cocos nucifera. The sequence goes on from QRFJ01000696.1 coordinate 257,620, forward strand.
TTTGATTTAATATCATATCTTAATCATGTAATAGATCTGAGATCTAGGTATTTACATGATTATTTAAATAAATTTTAGATTTATTTAAGTCTTCTACTATAAGATCTTGAAAAAGTTTCAAGATCTACCTATGAAATCCTAGATTTGGTTCTTTCAATTGGTATCAGAGTCAAGTTCTTATTACATGATTTTTATGCATGTCTAGATTATTTCTTAGATTAGATCTAATTTATAATCTAAATATTAAATCTAAAATTTAAAAATATATATATATATATTTTAGATTGCACGGACTACCATAAGATTGTCCTACTGTAAGATTTATCCCTTACAATGAATAGATTGTCCTAGTACATGCTGATCTAAAATATTGATCATAAAATTTTAGATTAGATCTAAAAGATTTTATGATCTAATTAAAAATATTTTAATTTAATTTCAATCATCATAAATATATTAGATTTGATCTAGAAAGATTTATGATTGATTATTATTGAAACTATTTTAATTACATGAACTTATTTAGATTAGATCTAAAGTAGTTTTATGTTTATTTTACTTATATATTGATTATGAATCAAACATGCAACTTGATTGATAGAATCATATTATAAAAATATTTTATAAATATAAAAATTATTTTTAAAAATCGAACCCCAACCCTCAGCCCAAAACTTAATTGAGAATTAAGAAGTTGATTGATTAGAATCTAGGATTGTGAATTGAAGATCCTAAGAAACAAATCATAACACATTGGGTTAAATGGGTTAGTAGGGATTAGATCCATTAATTGGGTTAGACCTAGGGTTAGATTAAAGAATAGACTTAATTAGAGAATTGACGAAATCTAATCAATTATTGTCTTAGATTAGGTCAAGGATTCTCTAGATCAATTACAATAGTTGTAGTTGGTCAAGTCCATGTCTTTAGCAAGACCCAAGATGGACTTGATTCTTGGCTACGTGGTTTAGCACGAACTATTAGGTTGATCTAATTAAAACTAATTAAACCAATTAGTGTCTAAGATAAACTAGACCAGTGGTTTTTAATTGGCAGCCCCTTACCTGGCCATTTCTAATGATGTCTAAGGCAAGCTTGGCAGACCCTTTCACTGATCGAACTTACCTAGCCTCTTGGTGAGATTATATTTTGATCGGATCGCTTGACTATTCGAGCTTACCCATGTTAGCTAAGTAAATCAGTTTGACTGATTTAAGTGCTTCTAGACCAGCCTATTAATAGTCGCCCTTAAGCTGACTTGGTGAAGTTAGTAGGAGGATCATGACAAGCTGGTTAATCTGACCTACTCACTTCTATAAATAAATCATCTAAAATTATTAGGTCCTTAAAATAAAATAGTTATATGATAACTGGATCATAGCCTTCCATTAAAGTGAATGATAATGGATCTATCAGTTGGATAATCATTGGAGGCCTAAAGGTCTGGTGCTTATCGATTGATGAAATTATCATTCGTTATATGATCTCTTGGATACATCTTTCTAAATGGTGGTTAGGTGGGCCAACCAAAGTTGGGCCTGATCATTCATTGGTTGGATGGGCTAAGTACGGTCATGTTAATGGTTAGACCTAACTAGACCCTTTTTTAAGAAGGCCAAAGCCAACTGATTAGGGCCTAAGGCAAAATTTAATTACTAAAAATTATTTAGAGAAATAATTGGTTATGAACCTACCTTTAGATGTACATGGGTGGACCAACCAAAGTTAGGCTTTTGTATAGTCTATGTAGATTCTAGTATCCATTAAGGAATTTGGGTAATTCCTCGAATTGGAGGTAGAGGCTATCAATTCAAATAAAATAGTGGAAAAAATCTTTTGATTAAAGTCCAAATCTTTAGGTTTAATGAATCAATTACTAATTAGATTTTAATTTTTTTTTATACAGACATGGCCACTTCTCTGTCGTTCTGATCATTATTGGATAATGATAAGTTGGTAGGATCTAACAGATCCTGCACCTAAGGAGCCAACTACCAATACATGAGGAACAGTCAGAGACACTTATTAGAAGTGGCTCAGTCATCGAACCATGGTGCGCTGCATTATACTGGCTGTGATGAACGACGAGTTCAATCGCAAGTTTGAGACAGCTCAGCCAAACAAAATTCTCCAAGTATTGGAGGATTTTTTTGGCACACCCGATGACGTTGAGAGGCACAAGACTAGTTGTGCCATCTTCAACACCAGAATGCGGGATGGTGCCTTTATCACTGATCATGTATTGTACATGATCGAGCTGATAGAGTGCTTGAGCAAGCTCGACTTTCCCTTGCATAAACAACTTAGGAAAGATGCAATACTGAACTCGCTACCCAAATCTTATCTCCCATTCCTTACACATTATAGAATGTCAAAGCCTGAAATGGACTACCACGAGTTACTGGGGTTACTTCAGAATTTTGAGAAGGATCACCAACTCCATAAGGAATCGGTGAACTTAGTGGGAGGTTCGTCTTCTCATTCTCGATTCTTTGGAAAAGAAAAAAAGAACAAGAAGAAGAAAGCCAAGAAGGTGCATGTTCATGCTAGGAGATCTGTGCAGGCTTAGACCTAAAGACTAAGCCCGATAAGAGTCAAGCCGAATGCTTCTTTTGCAAGAAGTGGGGGCACTGGAAGAGAAATTATCCTCAGTACATTGCCTCCCTGGATCCGAACAGATAGAGAAAGAAGCAAGCTGATGCTGGATAAGTTATTTATATGATAACTCCTTGTAATTTCTCCATTTGTGATATTACTGACTAGGTATTGGATATCGGTAGCCCTTACCATATTTGTAATTCGTTGCAGGGGTTACAGATCAGTAGAAGATTCGAACAAGATAAGAGATTTCTGAACGTTGGAGATGGAAGACCAGTTTCAGTTCTAGCTTTAGGAATTTTGAAACTTGTATTTGAATCTCATATCGTTGTTCTTAGTGATTGTCATTTCTATCCTAGTTTTTTTTTAAATATCATTTTTGTAGGCTTTTTTTCCATGAACAATTATAAAATTTTAATAAAAAAATGAGTTTGTAATGTCATTATGAATGGTATTCCTACTTTCTATGGATAATTGAATAATGATGTATATATGTTACCACAATCTGTTAATGTAGTCTATTCTACTAGCAAGCATCCTAGATTAGATAGTGTATCAGATATCTACTTATGGTACTGTAGGTTAGATCATATAAACAAGAACAGGATAAATAGATTGACTCAGGACGGAATCCTCAAAGTTAATGATTATGAAACTTTCAATCTATGAGTCCTATCTTCTTGGTAAAATGACCAAGTCACCTTTTATTGAAAAAGATGAGAGAGCCAATGAGCTCTTAGGTCTAGTACATACTGATGTATGTAGACCAATGAGCACAAGTGCTAAAGATGGATATGTCACTTCATCACTTTCATAGATGATCTATTCAGATATGGATATGTCTATCTGATGAAACATAAGTTGGATTCTTTTGAAATGTTCAAATGATTCTGAAGTGAAGTAGAAAAATAAATTGGAAAGAGTATTAAAACTCTTCGATTTGATCGAGGAGGAGAATACCTTTCTGATGAGTTTTTCACATATCTAGGAGAGAATGAAATTCTCTCCTAATGGACTCCTCCTGGAACACCACAGAATAATGGTGTGTTTGAAAGAAGGAATCAAACTCTGTTAGACATGGTTCGATCCATGTGTGAGCTCAGAAGTGGCACTCCCAAGTCTTGGAAACATGAGAAGACAGGTTATGAGAAGATGGGAGTGAGTCGAAAAAAAAATCAGTCTCAATAGTAAAGTTCAGAAACTGGGTCGGCTCACTCTAAGACTAAGTCGGCTCAGTTGGAAACTGGGTCGGCTCAGTTTAGAACTAGGTCGGCTAGGTCTTAAAGAAAAATCTAGATAGAGAGCAGCATTTCAAACTTCTGACATGATACACAACTGGATCGGCTCAGTCTGGGACTGAGCCGATCCAGTCGTAAGTTAGCCGGCTCGATCTAAAATTGGATCGACTCAATTTTTGTGGGTTATTATTTTATGCACGTGGGTTGTTTGGATTTGGAGAGTTTTTCTATGAGCTTGGACTTGATCCTTTGTAAAGTATATATACTGAAAACAGGTCAAGGTTGTAAGAGTGCTGAAATATACTGAATAAAAGCTCTTTTCTTTTAGAAATCTCATCCTCTTTTCTTCTCTATTTCTTGATTTATTTGATCATGCTTCCACAGAGATCTCTGAGAAGTACTTCCTTATTTCTTGGCTAATCACTGACGGCCACGTCGATTTGTGTGGAAAGAGCGTATATTGCCAACATTTGATATCAGAGCGGTGTTGCATGGAAAGAAGGAAGACACCTAGGGTTTACTACATTCAGGATCTGTTGCACCAAGTTTTATCCTAAAAACTTCTAGTTTGCTTTGTGGTTGTCTCTAGATTAAGATGGAGATTGTTTACATGGAGAAATGGTGATACAGAAGTTTGGAAAGAGGATCTAAGGCTTGTTAGATTTTCTATGAAGGATAGTTTTACTGGTGTGTGATCATGAAGGATGTTAGGGATCTATTCTTGACTTATTTGAAGTCATAGGATCAAGTGGATTCAAGGTGGATTTTGAGAAGTTTGATGGCAAGAAAAACTTTACTCTATGGCAGCAAAGAGTAAAGGACTTGTTAGTTCAGCAGAGGATCTATAAAGTCTTGACAAAAGAAAGGCCAGAAAAGATCAATGCTAAGGATTGGAAAGAGTTGGAGGAAATTGCTTTTAGCACAATCCGAATGTGCTTGGCTGATCAGATTTTGCCCAAGGTTTTTATAGAGACTATGGCAAAGGGGCTCTAGGAGAGACTAGAGAACACATACATCAGGAAGAACATGACGAACAAACGATGGTTGAAGAAACAGCTGTATAGTCTGAGGATGCCTGAAGGTGGAGATCTTGTTGCACATATCCAAAGGTTCAATTAGGTGTATTCTGAGATGAAGAGTTTGGATGTGAAGATCGATGAGAAAGATCGGGCATTGCTGCTATTATGTTCTCTCCCAGGTTCGTATGATGGTCTCATAACAACTCTAGTTTATGGACAGAAGATCCTAAACTATGTAGAGGTTGTTGGTGTGCTCAGATCAAATGAGCAAAGAGAGAAGATCTGCAAGGAAAACCCTAAGTCTGAGATCTTGGCTATGAATGAAAGATAGGGAAGATCAAATGAGAAGACAAGAGGAAAATCTAAGGATAGGTTAAAGTCTCACGATTAGAGGAAGATGACATTGAAATGTTATTAATGTCATCAACTTGGACATCAGAGGAGAGATTATCCCCTTTTGAGATCAGAAAAAGGAAAGACCAGCAAGGAAGATGATACAGCTTCTATGGATAGTAGAGAAGACCTACTAGTTGTATCAGATGGATCCACAGAGTGCGATACTATGTGGATATTAGATTCAGCATGCTCGCACCACTATACTTCTCATCGGAAGTGATTTGCTATCTACCAGAAGGTCGATGGTGGAAGTGTCAGCCTTAGAGATGATCACCCATGCAAAGTAGCTAAAATTAGCTCTATCAGGGTGAAGATGTATGATGGGATCATTCATACATTATCAAATATCGAGCATGTACCGGAGTTGAAAAAAATTTAATTTCTTTGGGCTACTTGGAAGAGTAGGGTTATGCTTTTAGTAGCCAGGCTGGAAGTGGATGTTTGAAAATTTTCAAAAAAGCTTTGGCGATAATGAGAGGTAGAAGACTAAGCAACAATCTATATAGAATGGAAGGCTCAGTGGTAAATGATAGTGCAGAGGTGCTAGCAGCGGCATAGGAGGAGCAGATTTTATTTCGACTGTGGCACTATCGAATGGGTCATATGAGTGACCATGGGCTTACAGAACTAAGCAGAAGAGGTATGATCCCAGCCCTGAAGAAGGAGGGCACAGATCTTTATGAGCCATGTATCTTTGGCAAACAGCATAAGATAAAGTTTGCCAAAAGTATCAAGTACAGCAAGGGAGTGCTGGATTTAGTGCACTCAGATGTGTGGGGACCAGCTCCTGTATTAGCTAGAGGTGGGGCAAAATACTTTGTTACTTTCATTGATGATTTTTCAAGAAAGGTATGGATTTATCTGATCAGAGAAAAATCAAAAGTATTTACCCAGTTTAGAGCCTAGAGAGCTGAAATAGAGGAGTCAGGGAGATAGATAAAGTGTCTGAGGTTGGATAATGGAGGAGAGTATACTAACCTGGAGTTTAGGAGGTACTGTGAAGAAAATGGCATCAAATGCCATTACACGATGAGGATGACTCCCCAGCAGAATGGTATCATGGAGAGGATGAACCGGATACTGACCAAGAAGGCATGGAGTTTGAGGTTGCGGACATCACTCCCAAAGTCCTTTTGGGGTGATGCTCTAATTTTTTCTTATTTTCTTGTGAACAGGTCTCCTCATTATAAGCTGATTGGAGGTATTCCAGAAGAGGTCTAGAGTGAAAAGAAGGTGGAGCTTGGCCACCTAAAAAACTTCGGTTGCATAGCCTATGCACATGTGGGGGCAACCGAGAGGAGCAAATTGGATCCAAAATCTCAAAAGATGACATTCATAGGATATCCACAAGGAGTCAAGGGGTACCTACTGTGGGACTCTCAGGCACAGAAATTAGTGATTAGCAGGGACGTTATCTTTGATGAGAAGAGCATCTTGAGAAGGTCTGGGATAGCTGGAACTGGAAAAATAAAAGTGAATAGCGGTGGCCAGTCAGAGAATGATGACATGCAGATTACATCAACTTACAGGAGTGTTCCTGTTGAGATGGAGCTAGGCAAAAAAGTATTGTCTCAGATTGAAAATTAGCATAAAGGGCTGACAGTTCAAACAGATGTACAGGAGCAGCCACAGACATCAGACAGAGATGTACCAGTAGGAGTGGCTTTGCACAAGCTCCAGCGTACTATTAGGAGATCGATCAGATATGGCATTGATGAGGTTATTTCTTATACACTCATCACTGCTAATGGAGATCCAGAGAATTATGCAGAGACCATGGAGAGTAAGGATCATGATTCATGGATGCAAGCCATGATGGAGGAGATGGAATCACTTGAAAAGAATCAGACATGGCAACTGATGGATCTTCTAAAGGGTGCTCGACCTATTGACTTAAAGTGGATGTTCACAAAGAAAGAAGCACCTTCATAACAAGGTGGAATCAGATTCAAAGTAAGGCTGGTAGTAAAGAAATACTCACAAAGGAAAGAGATTGACTACACAAAGATTTTCTCTCCTATGGTGCGTCATACATCTATTTGAGTTTTGCCGTCACTGGTGGCACAGCATAACATGGAATTAAAATAGATGGATGTGAAGATGGCCTTTCTTCATGGGACTTTGAAGAAAAGAATCTACATGAAGCAGCCAGATGGTTTCATGGAGATGGGATATGAAGAAAAGGTGTGTTTACTCAGAAAGTCTTTGTATGGCTTGAAACAATCCTCTCGTCAGTGGTATTGAAGGTTTGATAGCTTTGTCTTGAGCCTGAATTTCAGTAGATGTGAACATGATTGTTATCTCTACATCAAGGATGTAGATGAGAATGATGCCTTGTACCTATTATTGTATGTAGATGATATGCTCATAGCTAGTAGAAGCATAGATGCTGTGAAAAGGTAGAAAAGAGCATTATCATCTGAATTTGAAATGAAAGATTTGGATCCAACTGAAAAAATCCTTGGAATGGAGATTTGCATAAATAAGTGCAAAGGAGTGCTCCATTTATCATAAGAAAAGTATGTCCAAAAGATTCTGAAGAGGTTTGGGATGGAGAAGGCCAAACCTGCAGAGATGCCATTGTCAAGCCATATGTCTCTCTCCAAGTTACAGTGCCCCCAGTCAGAAGAGGAGAGAGAGTACATGGAATGAGTCCCTTATGCAAATGCTGTAGGCAGTATGATGTACACTATGGTGTGCTGTAGATTAGATATAGTACATGCTATGAGCATGGTTAGTAAATACATGGCTAACCCTGGGAAGGAACACTAGAAAGTATTGAAATGGATATTGAGATATCTGCATGGAATAAGAAATTATGGTTTGATTTTGCTGGGCAGTCGGGAGGATTTGGAGAATAATCTGTGAAGATGTGTGAAGGTTCGGGTCCTCTAGAAGGATTTGTTGATGCAAATTATGCTGATAATCTTGATACAAGAAGGTCTACTACTAGATACCTCTTCTGCGTATATGGTAAATTGGTATCTTGGAGATCAACCCTTCAGCCAATCATGGCCTTGTCTACCATAGAGGCCGAGTACATTGAGATAGCGGAGGCTGCAAAGAAAGTCCTTTGGCTTAGGAGGCTGATTGATGAGTTGGGGGTAGAGCAAAGCAAGGTTACACTATTCAGTGATAGTCAGAGTGCTTTATTATTGGCATAGAACCCAGTCTATCATGCGCGCATAAAGCATATAGACGTGAGGTACCACAGAATTAGAGAGCTGGTGAAGGAAGGTGAAGTGGAACTGATGAAGGTCCATACCAAGGAGAATTAGTGTGATGCACTCATGAAGGTACTCCCCCGAGATAGCTTTTAGAGATGTGTGGCACGGATGGGTCTGTTGAGAAGAGATGAGTTCACAAGGACTTGAAAGCATCAAGATGGAGAATGTGAGCTCAGAAGTGGCACTCCCAAGTTCTGAAAATATGAGAAGATAGGTCATGAAAAGATGGAAGCGAGTCGGAAGAAGAATCAGTCTCAATAGTAAAGTTCAGAAACTGGACTGGCTCACTCTAAGACTGAGCTGGCTCAGTTGGAAACTAGATTGGCTCACTCCAGGACTGGGTCGGCTAGATCTCAGAGAAAAATTCAGATAGAGAGCAGCATTTTTGGACTACTGGCACGGTATACAACTAGATCGGCTTAATCTGGGACTGAGCCGATCCAATCGTAGATTAGCCAGCTCAGTCTGAAACTGGGTCGGCTTAGTTTTCACAGGTTATTATTTTGTGTACATGGGTTGTTTGGGTTTGGAGAGTTTCTATGAGCTTGGGCTTGACCCTTTATAAAGTATATATACTGAAAATAAGTCAAGGTTGTAAGAGTGCTGAAATATACTGAATAAAAGCTTTTTTCTTTCGAAAATCTCTTCCTCTCTTCTTCTCTATTTCTTGATTTATTTGATCGTGCTTTCGCAGAAATCTCTGAGAAGTACTTCCTTGTTGTTTAGCTAATCATTGGCGGCCACGCTGATCCATATGGAAAGAGCGTATATTCCCAACACCATGATGGGATTTGCCAGCTTGCCAATATCCTTCTAGGAATATGCACTCGAATTAGCTTGTTATCTATTAATAGGATTCCAAGTAAGTCTATAATTAAAAACCCATATGAGATATGAATAGAGCATAAGCTAGCACTTTCATACCTTAGGATTTGGGGGTGCCTAACTTATGTCAAATGGTTAGTTACAGACAAACTTGAACCTAGGTTTGACAAGTGCACATTCATAGGATATCCAAAAGAGATCAAAAGATACTATTTCTATCGTGCTGATGGACAAAAGGTGTTCGTCAGCCTTAGGACAACTTTTTTGGAAAAGAAGTTTTTTGATGAAAGAACTGTTGCCTCTAAGGTTGAACTTGATGAAGTTCAACGGGTAGAAAGTCCGACACAAAATGTTGAACCTAAGTTGGATTTGATCAGATCAGATCCGAAACCTAGTGAATCCGTACCATTAAGACAATCCGACAGAGTACCCCACCATCCGAAAAGATACTATGAATTCTTGGTCTAGGATGGTGATCCTATCGAACTTGATGAGAATGATGAGGATCCGATCACTTATATGGATGCGATGCAGAGATCCGACTCTAAGAAATGGCTAGAAGCCATGAGATCCAAAATGGATTCCATGAAGGTTAATGATATATGAACATTAGTTGATCCACCTAAAGGGGTTAAACCTATTGGATGTAAATGGATTTTCAAAAGGAAGAGGGATACAGACGGAAAGGTGGAGACCTATAAAGTTCATCTGGTTGCTAAGGGATATCATCAACGTTATGGTATTGACTATGATGAGACATTCTCTCCTAAGGCAATGCTCAAGTCCATTCGGATCATGCTTACCATTGCTGCCCATCTAGACTATGAGATTTGGCAGATGGATGTGAAGACAACTTTTCTAAATGAAGAGCTGATCGAAATGTGTATATGATACAATCTGAAGGGTTCACATCCACAGATGAGTCCAAGGTGTGCAAGCTTAAGAGATTCATTTATGGATTGAAGCAGGCATCTCGGAGTTGGAACATGTATTTTGATAAAGTGATCAAAACGTATGGCTTTGTTAGAAATGGAGAAAAATCCTGCATTTACCAATGGATAAATGGTCTAGCAGTGGTATTCCTTATTTTGTAAGTGGATGATATTCTCTTAATCAAAAATGACATCCCCATACTACAAGGAATAAAAGTCTGATTGTCATCATAGTTCTCCATGAAGGACTTGGGTGAAGTATCTTACATCTTAGGGATGAAGATCTCTAGGGATAGATCTAAAAAGATGCTTAGTATATCCCAATCCACGTACATAGAAACTGTGCTAAAGAGGTTCAGCACGGAGAATTTTAAAAAGGACTATTTTTTGATATGCCAAGGAATTTCTCTCTCTAAGAAGGATTGTCTGACAACTCCTGAAGAGAGAAAGCGTATGAGTAGAATTCCATATGCTTCGGCAGTGGAGTCTATTATGTATGCAATGACATGTACGAGACCAGACGTGGCATACGCAGTAGAAGTAGTGAGTAGATACCAATCTGATTCTAGAAAAAATCACTAGAAGGTGGTTAAAACCATTCTTAAGTATTTGAGAAATACTAAGAACCAATGGTTGGTTTATGATGAGTCAGATCTGAAGTTTAAAGGATTTACAGACTTCAGCTTTTAATCTGATCATGATGATAGTAAAAGTGTATCGGGATATATCTTTACTCTAAATGGTGGAGCCATCTGCTAGAAAAATTTTAAGCAACATATAGTGGCTAACTCTATTTGCGAAGCAAAGTACATGGCAGCATCAGATGCAGCAAAAAAAGCTATATGGCTGAGGAAGTTCATCATCGAGCTCGGAGTAGCACCCTCCATTGATGGTCCAGTCATACTTTACTGCGACAGCACTGGCACCATAGCTCGAGTAAAGAAATCAAAGGCACACCAACGAGCAAAGCATATTTTGCGCCACTTCCATTTGGTCCATGAGGTCATGGATGGTGGTGACGTCGATCTTCAGAAGATTGACAGAAAGGAGAACCTAGCCGACCCCTTCACTAAAGCCCTGGCAATCAAGGAGTTCTACAACCATAAGTCAAAGATGGATATTAGATATTATGCCGAGTGGCTTTAGGATAAGTGGGAGTTGTTGGAAATTATGTTCCAAAATCAATCGTCAGCTAGTTGACGGTTGAGATATTATAATTGATTTATTAATTAATAAAAAATATTTTGGCATTTTTTTTTATCATAAATTTATATCTTCTAATGAACTCCATTGTTGTGATGAAGTCCTTAGGACTATTTAGTTTCGATAAAGAGAAAATTTATCAATTAGTTCTTAAATTTATTCATGATCAAATGATAGGCTGTTAATTAGGATGACAGTGTCTATCGAGCATAGGTCGCTATATATCATATAGATTGATTGTCCTCTTAACCAAGGTGTGTGGAGATACTAGTTTGGTATACATGTGAGATGTATGGGTACATCATCATTGAATGTGACCAACTCCAGAGCATTCTGCTGCTGAGAATGTCTCTGATGGGATATAGGTATAAGTATCCCTTAGATCTGAGATCACCTCAGTGACTTGCAAGCAAGTCACTGTGCTTTGGTACCGCACTAACTAAATTTCTAAATCAGCAATGAAAGGCTTTTGGGCAGAATCAAGTACTTGCAAAGTTGGAGTGTGATCAAGATGGAATTGACCACTCCAAGAGTTGGAGAAGAATGTATCACTGTATTTCAATATAGCAAAACCTTGGCCAGGATAATCCATCAGATGGATTTGGTATTTTAAAATACAATGTCGATAATCTGATTAGAGTTAACAGTTAAACTCTAATGTGTCCTACGAGCATTGTGGTTAAGGAGATGAATTATATGGAAACTATATCCGCATGGGTTTTAAGGATGGTGTTATACACCTTTGATCTATCCGACCGTCAAATATCATTGCTAGATGGTCACTTCGATTGATACAAAAATTTATTCCTATACTACCGACTTAGGTTCAGACCTATGAGATCATACACATTAGAGCTTATGATCTGATCGTATGGTTGATCAATGATTAAGAATCGTTCTACGGTTAAACAATCAATACGATTGGTGTTTAACCTAGTGCAAGTATTACAGGAGGATTGATTAGTAATTGAATTGCTAATTGGCTTAATTTGATTAAGCCAGTAGGCTAAGATTAAGTCTAATTAAATATGATTTAATTAAATTTGGTTTGGACTTGATTAGATCAAGTCCAATTAATTTATTGGATAAGCCAAATGCAAGAAAGAACTAGTCCTAATCTAACTAGGACTCAAATTAATCTAATTTTCTAATTTGATTAAAAAATAAATTAAAATTAAATTTGATTTAATTTGATTTAATTAAGTTTTTAAATGGGTTAGGGTTTTATTTATTTGGGTTGATTTAATCTTGATTTTATTTGGTTAAAAAATCTTGTTTGACCAAGTCAAAACAGGAGTCCTAGTATGACTAGGACTCCCTATCTCCTTGCGCCACCTTGGTCCCAACACCCTCCATACCTATTTTTTAGATATTTTTCATGGAAAATTATTTTCTTCTTAATTTTCATGCCCCCTCTCTCCCTCCAAGTCATATTTGGAAGTTAGGTGGAAGACCAAGTCAAAGGAAGAATTGGTTTTGCTTAGGATTCTATGAGATAGAATCCTTGTTGACCAAAACATCTTCCCTTGAGTGCCACCCCCTCTTTTAATTAATTCTTCTCTTATTTTATGAAAATAATCTTCTTTTTTATGCATCCTCTCTTATTGGTCCATGCCAAAAATTATGGAGGAGGCGTCCAAGAGTGGACGTCCCAACAACTTCCCATGTTTGGATATTCCTAGTCTAGGAATTTGACCTAACTTGGACTCTTCTTTTTCCCTATTTATTGGATGAATTTTATTCTAATTTTTTCATAAAATATAGAGCTTTAGGATAGGTTTGGGGTGTGTAAAAATCATAGGAAGAGGGTCCTTGGGCGTGGGGGTTCCATAGGCACCAAACTAGGTATCTAGGTGAGAGAAAAGAGAAGAAGAAGAGGGTCTTCTTCTAAGGCTGTTTTATTTTCAATCTCTCCTCCCTTTTGAGTTTTTTTTTGAGAGAGTCTTAGATCAGCAAACTTTCATCTTTCTTCTCATATTTTGGAGAGTCCAAATTTTGAAGAAGGGAGCATCGAACTGACCGTCGAAGAAGGATCAGCATAGTACTAGCATGCTGTGCTGATTTCCTACATCCAACTTCAAATCAGAGATCGTAGGCTCATGTGGATGACTCCTAGAGGTCGAATGTATGTGCTGCTCGTGACTTCATCCTCAAGCTTAGATTAGCAAGTTAGAACGTCTAAACTTGCTCAGGTAATAGATTTGATTTATAAACATTCATACTTGCATTTGATGTAGTGTAGATCTAGGTTGATTTAATCAATCTTTTTCTTTGTTATTTGATTTTAATTTTTGATTTAATATCATGCCTTAATCATGTAATAGATTTGAGATCTAAGTATTTACATGATTATTTAAATAAATTTTAGATTTATTTAAGTCTTTCGCTGCAAGATCTTGAAAAAGTTTCAAGATCTACCTGTGAAACCCTAGATCTGATTCCTTCATGATTAAGTGGCGACTGTGGCAAAACTCCAAATGATGACAGATCACCATAAGTCGATGAACGATTTCAACCAGCTTTCAACTAACCAGACAACCGATGTGTAATCAGCAAATCCCACAGGCGATCGACTATCGATCGGCTAACTGATCGATGGTTGACTTCTTTCAATTAGTCCTCAATCAGACAGACATCGATTCAATGACTTTCGACTATCAGCCAACTATTAGTCAGACCCCGACCAATTCTCCAAAAAGAAATGACTTAATTGAACAGATAATCACTGACTGATCAAAGCATCAGTCGAATACCGACATATGATCGGTGTAGCCAATACATGGTCGGTAAGAGCTACATTTTTTATGGAGAACATGAGTAACGACTCCTCCTTGATCAATTAGTGGGCATTAACTATCCCCTTAATGCTGGAATAAGTGGGATCCCATGACTCTCAATTATTATAGATGGTTACTATTATATTTAGCTATAAAAAGAGGATAAATCAAGTACATTGGTCAAAGATTTCTGGGCTTAAATTCTATCTGAATCTATTCTCATATCCTGTTCACCAATCTTCTACTAACTGAAGCATTGGAGGATCCCTACTGAAAATATTTTCGGCTAGTGCGGACTTTCTTTTGCAGGTAATTTCGACCAACGATAGGCATATTATAGGATTGGTCGCAATAGATTGGCGAGCCAGATAGGAAAGAAAAGAAGCAAATTGCTCTCTAAATATGTCAAAAACACGAGCTCAACACTCTACTGGATCCACCAGGTAGTCTTCCCATCGAGAAGACCAACTTCCTCCTCCACCTCCAATGACAGAGCCGAGTTTTCCATGTCTGACAAATTCAGCGAACGCTCAAACTCATTAGCTCACTGCTTTAATGCAGCAAAAGCAAATCCTAATGGAGGTTGTCCGCAACCTCCAACAACAACAGCAATCGATGGCAGAAGAACCACTGGCACAACCTATGCCATCAAGACACAACCGTTGCTCCCTATAGTGATCTTTGTCTCCCTCACCTAAACGATGATCGATTCGATACTCTTGCTGCAATGGACCATCACCATCACGGCACTCCCACCATTCTCGATAATTGGCCGCTACTTCTCCTCGACAAAGCATCAAAAAGGGAAAGAGGCCGCGATCACCATCATCTTCTTCATCTTCTTCAAAAAATTCTACCCTTAAATTTTCACAATTGCAATGGCTCGACGACCATGAATGCAGGTTCAAGAAAATCAATTGCTACCTCGCCCGACTGAAGGTGAGTAATTAGGGGGTTCCAATGACTCTAGCATTCATATGCCCTCCCATTTTCTCGACGAATTATGAATGAACCGATCACTAATCAGTTCAAAATGCCATAGCTAGAATCGTACAATGGTTCCACTGATCTAATTGATCATCTAAAGAATTACAAAACTCTCATGATGATCCAAGAGGCCTCCAATGCCCTTCTCTGCAAAGGCTTTCCGGCAATCCTATGGAAAGCTGCTTGAGTTTGGTATTCTGGGCTACAGCCGAAAAGCATTCATTCTTTTAAATGTTGGAAGATTCATTCATAGCCTACTTCAGCACCAGCCGAAGAATGCTGCAGATGGCTGACAGTCTCTTCTCCATCAAACAAGATGAAGAAGAGATGCTACGAGATTTTGTGGCACATTTCAATGCTGCCAAACTTGAGGTCAAGGATCTCGATGAAGACATGGCTATTTCAATCATGAAGAGAGGTCTGAGGGGATCAAGGTTTTCTTACTCGCTAGATAAGAACCACCCTCGGACCTATTCTAAATTTTTGGACCATGCGTTCAAGTATATCCACGTGGGTGAAGCCACTTCTAACCATCTCCGAGCAAAAGGCAAAGGTCAGAAGAAGAAATAGAATAAAAGTGGAGCTCCTACCGAATCAAGTCGGTAATCGACTAACAAGAGAGCTTCACCATCCTAACGGAGTCCAAGGCCAAAAAGATTCAGCATGAAATACAATTCCTACACTCCGTTGACTGCTCCCCGTGCATAAATTTTAATAAAAATTGAAGGAGCAGAATATGTTCAATGCCCCCATCGATGAAAGTGTCACTAAGAAGCCACGATCGAAAGTAGTACTATCGATTTCGTCATGATCATGGTCATGATATCGAACAGTGCATCCAGCTCAGGGATGAAATCAAGGACCTAATACGCCAAGGATTTCTCGATAAATTTTGATGCAATCCTTCAGCTCCAACCAATCGACAACCACAATGTCAACTAGAGGAGGCAAATTAACATCAATAACCTACTATCGAAGTCATCAACATGATCTTCGGGTGATCCAGAGATTGGGGGACAACTTTCAAAGAGGAATCAGCTAAAAAGCAATAGAATGACAACATAATTTTCTTTTTGGATGATGATGTAAGGAAAATACAAATTTTTCATAATGATGCTATCATTGTATCAGCAACGACAACTAATTATGATGTAAAAAGAATCCTTGTAGATAATGCAAGCTTAATTATTGTTCTATTTTACTCGACCTTCTCTCAAATGCAACTACCGATCGATCGACTATGAAAAATTTTAATGCTATTAGTTAGTTTCAGTAGAGATGCAGTCAATGTAGAAGGAGAAAATACTCTCCCCTCACTATAGGGACAGAACCACGATAAAGCACTATTCACACCACATTTATGGTTGTTCGAGTTTCTTTGACTTATAATGCCCTACTCGGATGACTTGCGCTCAATGTTTTAAGCACGGTGGTGTCGACCTTCCATCTACTAGTTCGATTTTCTATCCGATAAGAAGTCAACGAAATGCATGAAGATCGGCAGCTTGCATGACATTGCTTCATGATCTCCACTAAAGGAATAAAGTCAAAACAAACTCTAACGATCGATAAACTAGATCAGAGAAAAAATGAAGAAAGGAGAGAACAAGCAAAACTATTAATACCGATCCCCTTATAAGAAGCAGATCCTACAAAAACCATCTCCATCAGATCTCGATTGACTGGATAAGAAAAAGACCAAATAATAGATCTACTAAGGGTGAATGCCGACATATTTGCTTGGTCAGCAATTGACATGCCAGGCATTCCTCCAGAAATAATAACTCATCGATTAAATATCAATCCAAATGTTAAACTGATGAGACAAAAGAAAAGACTATTTTCCCCCAAAAGACAAAAAGCCATTGATGAAGGGGTAGATGAGCTTCTTATTGTTGACTTCATCAGAAAAACACATTATCCTGATTCGCTTGCTAATGTCGTGATGGTACGAAAAGCTAATGGAAAATGATGAATCTGCATCGACTATACCGACTTAAATGAAGCCTACCTGAAACATAGCTTTTCCTTGCCAAAGATAGATCAGTTAGTCGATGCAACATTGGGACACCGACTTCTAACCTTCATGGATGCCTTCGTAGGTTACAATCAGATCCGAATGGCGCTAGAAGATGAAGAACATACTACCTTCACAACCAATAGAGGCATTTACCATTATAAAGTAATGTTGTTTGATTTAAAGAATGTCGGAGCAACTTATCAATGACTAGTTAACAAGGTATTCAAAGCTCAAATCGGACAAAATATGAAAGTCTACATCGACGACATGCCGGTGAAAAGTATCCTAGCTAGCAATTATGTCCAAAACTTAGAAGAGGCCTTCAACACGCTTTGATGACATCGGATGAAGCTAAATCTGACTAAGTGTACTTTCGGCATAACTGCCAAAAAATTTTTGAGATTTCTTATATCACAATGTGGGATCAAAGCCAATCTAGAAAAAATAAAGACCATTATCGACATGAAGCATTCGACTTCCAAAAAAGAGATATAACAATTGAATGGTAGGATTGCCATACTCGATCGATTCATCTCAAAGTCGGCTGAGAGATGTCTACCATTCTTCAAGATCTTATGACAAGAAGGATTTTTCATGGTTGGATGAATGTCGACAATCCTTTGAAGACTTGAAGAAATATTTGATGTCTCCACTGCTGCTTGCAAAATCAAAGGTGGGAGAAATATTGTATCTCTACATTGCTACATCAGTGGAAGCAATAAGTTTTGTTCTTATTTGGAAAGATGAAAACCAAATTCAACAACCAATTTACTACACCAATAAAGTGCTCCATAATGCAAAAGTCTAATATTCAAGAGCAAAAAAGCTGATCTTTACCTTGATCATTCCAGCATAATGGCTCTGACCATATTTTCAAGCTCATTCGATCGTGGTATTAACCGATCAACCTTTAAAAGTGATTCTACACCGATCGGATACTTTAGATAGAATGGCAAAATGGGTGATCAAACTTAGTGAATTCTACATTCAATATCGTCCACGACCATCAATGGAAGCACAAGTGTTAGCCGACTTTATCATTGAATGTACAGTAACCGACGATAAGCTAAAGCGAGAAATTGATGAAAAATTGAAAATAAAGGAAGGATCCAAGATCGACTCCATGGATACTACATGTAGATGGAGCATCCAACGCTTAGAAAAGTGGAGCTGGTCTCATCCTCACTAATACCGAAGGGACCATTACTAAATATGCCCTTCAGTTTAACTTTAAAGCATCCAATAATCAAGCTAAATATAAAGCACAGCTAGTCGGCTTGAAGATTGCTAAGAAGCTCGACGTAAGTAATCTGAAAGTATTTACTGACTCATAATTGATAGTTGGGCACATCAAAAATGAATATGAAGCTCGAGATCTGACTAAGGCAAAATACCTTAAGAAGGCTAAGAATCTCATATCAACTTTTAGACATTTTGTGATCTCTTACATTCCGAGAATGGAGAATGCTCGAGCCGACGTACTCTCTCGACTCATGATGACATTCTATAACCTACTCGGCCAAACATTCATCAAATATCTTGAACAATCGAGTATCGACAAAGTCGAGAAAGTATTGCAAATAAATGATGAACCCAGTTGAATGGCCCCGATCGTCAAATACCTTACCAATGGAACTTACTCGATGAACCTTCAAAAGCTAAACATCTCTGATGGACCGCCTCTCAATATGTTCTAATGGATGGACATCTCTATAAAAGATCTTTCTCTTTGCCTCTGCTTAAATGCTTAGGACCAATTGATGCCAATTATGCCCTTCAAGAAGTCCATGAAGGATTTTACGGGAATCACTTGGGGGGCAAGTCTCTAGCCTACAAGATTCTATGATAAGAATATTATTGACCGACTATGAAAATAGACACAGCAGATCTTATTCGAAGGTACAATCCATGTCAGAAGCATGCTAACATTCAGCATCAACCGACAAGCCAACTAACATCCATCATCGTGCTGTGGCTATTCGCATAATGAAGAATGGATATCCTTGGCCCTTTTTCGTCGACATCTGATCAGAAAAAATTTTTGGTGGTTATAGTGGATTACTTTACCAAATAGATAGAATGTAGAATTTGGTGTGGTGCTTCCAGGCCTTAAAAGGCCATAGGAGGAGCCAGGATGTTGGCTCCGAGAGACTAGGATGGGTGTGAGTCTAGGGCTAGGATAGACGTTGTCTTAGGAGAAGACAGTATGTAGCCCTACACGGGACTCGAGGTTCAAGTGTGAGGATCTTGAGAGGCTTGGTAGGTGCTCAAGAGACCTAAGATACAAGATGGACCAAAGAACCAAAGCTAGAAGAAGAATCAGTCAAGACAAGGGACTGACACATAGGAGGGCTGGCTCGGATATGCAATCGAGCTAGCTCGGACTGAGATCAAGTCGGCTAGAGGCACAGTCAAGCCAGCTATCTTAAATAGGTAGAAGATAGGATTGGGACGAGATGTAGTCAAGTCAGCTTGGCTCCTAACAGAGCTGGCCTAACGGTGGTGAACAGAACTAGATAGGATTTTCTATTTGGATCTAGGATAGGCTTTTATCCTAGGATCTTAAGGCCTAGACCAATAAAATCTTAAGGGAGCTAACTCTTGTATGGATCGGGTTCAAATCCAGAAAATGAGAGCATGTGAGGCATATGTACATGAGCTTGGTGAGTGCTTTCATTTATTGAATTAGTGATGCGTGCTAATTTATAGCTATGGCAAGTGTACCAGTCGATCAAGTAATAAAGTGAATGAGTAGAGTATCGTCCCTAGAGGATTGAAAAATAAGTACTGAAAAGCTCTTTCCTATGCTTTATTTAGAAGATCGATTTATGAGAATAAGAAATTAAAGAATAAAATAAAGAAATAATTAAAAATTTTAATTAAATAGAGAGAGTGTAAATTATTAGGATTTTAAATTAAGAGCAATGGATTACTAAGGCAATCGGTTCACCAACTCAGTCAATACAATATTTAGATTTTTAGATTAATTTTATTTCATGTGACGATGGAGTCTCCTAATTTATTCACTACCCTTTGGTCCAGGCATAGCAAAACTATTAATATTTATTAATTACTCTTTGGTTCAAGTGTAATTTAAATAAATATTAATGCATTAAGTTTTGTGAAACCCTCTAATTAAAATACGCTGCGTCCAAAGCGTACTAAAATTCCCGCATGCATATGAATTCTAATTTGATTCATAATACAAGGTATATAATCAAGAAGCATTAACATAGATGTACTTGGTCTGTAACATCTATGTTCATCAGATCAATTAGAAGATGGCCAGTAATCTAAAAGCATTAAGATCAGATTTATATACTCCTCATGAATAAAATTTAAAAATAAATCACACTGAATATTGCATCAAAAGAGTGGCTACACCTTAGCCTTAGTAAAATAAAATTTAGTTCATAATAACAAGTTCAAAAATAGCAAATAAAATAAAAAGCATAGAAGAAATTAGACTGTTTGATTGCTGAAATTGATTGTCTGCTGCTCTTGATGTGGAGAACTTGGCAAAGAAGAAGAGGCTCCTTGATCGATGTCTTGATCGTCGAAGAAAAATCAAAAATCCTTTTTTTGATTTTCTCATAAATCACTTTTCTTTTTTTCTACCTCTCTCCTCTTTCTTTCTCTCTCTCTCTTTTTCTCCCTCTCTCTCTTTCTCTCCGTCTCTCTCTTTGTCTCTCCCTTTATTTCTCACGACAACACTGGTTTTTTATAGAATAAGAGTTTGATTTCCCCCAAAATCCATCAAAAATTAGGTTTTAGACTCCCAAAATAACTCAAATTAGGATCTGGGTAATTCTGCCCATTAGATCTTGATCAAACGGTCCAAAAACCACTCAAAAACCCCTTAAAATAATTCAGATCAAGTCGGATTTAATATCAACCGTTGGATCAACCATTGGATCAAATCTGGGCCGTTCGATCGCGTTGAAAGAAGCCTTTGATCTATTGTTTAACATCGGGATGAATATCAGCCATTGGATCTCGATCGGAAGATGTGGATGCCATCCATCAGCGCCTTCTTTTCGGCCGTCCAATCGAATTTCAGTGAATACCGCCCGTTGGATTAGCTAGAATTCCCAAATTGCCCTCCGTGGACCATGCGCGAGCCCATTATTGCGTGGACCGCCATGTTCTTCAGCCAATCAGAGCACGCCTCTTGCTGTGAAATTCCCAAAATACCCTTCAGATGGTCCATCGTGCGCCGCGAAAAATGCTGACGTTATCCTGACGTCAGCGTTGCATCGACGATTTTTTTTTTTTTTTGAAATTCAATTCTGGGCTCGTTTGAAGTCCGTTTTGCCTAAAATTTTTTTCATCAGAACCAAAAAAATAAGATCTTCACATTGGTGGCCTTCTTTCCTACATAAGATTAATAAAAGTATCAATTTTTAAAAAAATAGATTAATTTATTTTATAATTTAATACTTTTATTAGTATATTTTTACCACTTATCACACCCCCCAACTTAGTCATTGCTAGTCCCTTAGCAATGTTTTATTTAATACCATATTTCAATAAGATTATCCATCATAAAGATAAAATCTAGGATTAAAGGTCAAAAAGTTTAGAAAATACTGCTAACTAAGCATTGAGCTTCAGAAGCAAATTTTTCAGTCAATACAATTAAAAACTTTCTTAGAGTACATCAAAGATCTATAGCACTTATGTTCGTGATGACTAACTTTAGCATTTCAGTATTAAATTAAAAGAACAAAAGTATCCTCTCTTATCACCTATTTTGGTCAATTTTCTATACATTCTCAATTTTATACTCATGAATTAAGGTAGCTTTCACACTGCCTTTTCTTTTCTTTTCTTTTCTTTTTTTTTTTTACTGTGCTGAGCATCCTGGCCTTTCCTTCACCATTTTACGTGAATTTTCACACTTGACCTAGGTGCAGAGATCCAGTTACTAGGCTTTGGGCAATCCACATATACTCTGTCTTTTGCACTTTATTTATAGGCAGGTAGCTCTTTCCTTAAATTCAAGTTTCTTTTGATTAGAATGTATATTAATTACCAATTTTTAGTGATAATTGAATCCTCAGTTGGCCTTATAATCAATACCTACTTTGCCTTGTTAGTGTGCATGTGCAATAAAAAGTGCTAATAATCTTTTAATGACCTAAGTAGGCTGCTAAAAGTTGACCAACTAATCTACTTCTTTAACTCATTACATTCATTAGCAAATAATTCTATCTTTTATCACTTATCCAGTTTATCTTGCTCAAGATTTTCTTCTTGACACATGATTTTTTTTTTTTTATTAACTTATTCTACATTGTCTTAAAGGAGAAAGAAAAATAAAGGATGTAATAAAGGATAGGAAGGAATACACCTGATTTTGTTCAGTCTGGTTCTTTGGAGCTTTGAAATTTTGCTTGAGTTCTCATTGATTTTTCTGCAAAATTGAAAATACACACCAGAGCAGTAAAAGAGCAACAACAAATTACTGAAAAATAAAAGAAAAAAAAATGATCAAAACTAAAAAGAAAAGAAACAACCTATCTAGTAGTTCTGATTTATAGTCTTCAGCTTGACTTTCTTTGAGTTCTAAAGTGGATCAATCTGGTGCCACTTCAATTGGAATACTTTCATGTTTGATCGAGTCTTCTTTCAATTTGACATTGCTCGCTTTTATAGTCTCAAACCTATTTTCTACAGAATTCTCATATAATGGATTGTCAATAATATCAATTAGAAAATAAGTTTGATTATCATCAGGATGTTTAGTATCTTTGAAAACATTAAAAGTAACTTGTTCGTCTTGGACTCTAAGAATTAATTTTTCTTGTTGAACATCTATTAAAGCTCCTCCAGTAGCTAAAAAGGGTCTCCCTAAAATAAGGGGTACATCATAATCTTCTTCCATATCAAGAACAATAAAATCAACAGGAAAAATAAACTTGTTTACCTTTACCAAGACATCCTCCACTATACCTCTTGGATATTTAATGGATCTGTCGGCTAATTGAAGAGTAATAGTGGTAGGCTTTGGTTCTCCTAGACCCAGCTTCCTGAAAATAGAAAAAGGCATGAGATTAATGCTTGCTCCTAAATCACATAAAACTTTATCAAAACTACAATCACCAATAATGCAGGGGATAGTAAAACTCCCTGGATCTTTTAGCTTCTGTGGTAATTTATTTTGAAGTATTGCTGAGCATTCTTCATTCAAATTTATTCTCTCATGCTCCTTCAGCTTTTTCTTATTTGTTAAGATTTCTTTGAGAAACTTGGCATACCTGGGCATTTGAGTAATAGCATCTACAAAAGGAATATTAATATGTAAATTCTTTAAAATTTTGAAAAAGTTAGAAAATTTCCTTATCTGGATGCTGTATTTGTCTCTCTGGGAATGGTAGTGGCGGCACGTAGGGCTTCACATTTGGATCAGCAAATCGTATACCTGGAGACCATCCATCTGCTGGTTGTTTTGGTGACTGACGAATTTGAGTTGATGGTTCCTTATTTGTAGTTGGCTCTTCAGTCTCATTTCTTCTGATGTGGCTCCTCCAGCTTTGTACCACTTCTTAGGGTGATAGCATTGACTTGCTCCCTTGGATTTGTCTCCGTATTGCTTGGCAAGGATCCTTGAGGTCTCTCGGAGATTATCTTAGCCATTTGACCTATTTGCATCTCCAAGTTTCGAATTGCTGCTGTTTGGTCCTGCCTAAGTTTGGCTTCCAAATTTTTTATAGTTGCTTCTTGGTTTTGCATAAATTTGACCATCAGCTCTTCCATGTTGGACTTCTTTTCAGGTACTTGGAATCCCGGGGGTGGCTGTTGTGCTGCATTTTGATTGCTCCATGAGAAATTTGGGTGCTGCCTCCACCCTTGATTGTATGTGTTGGAGTAGGGATTGTTTTGTTGTGGCCTGAAAAAATTACCAATATAATTAGCTGTATCAGTTGTTTTAGCAAAAGGATTACCTGTCTGGCAATTGCTCGTATCGTGTCCTCCTCCACACAGGTCACAAGTAATGCTCTGAACATGCATAGCTGTTCCCTTTAAGTTGTTGACTTCGGCTCTAAGGGCTGCAATTTCAGCTAGTAAAGTTGGCACGCAATCTACTCCCTGCACAGCTGCTAGTCTTTTTGGCATCATGCGCTCTGTCTGCCATTGATAGCTATTTGATGCCATCTCATCGATCAGATCGAAGGCTTCTTCCTCCATTTTTCGATTAATGGTTCCTCCTGCTGCTGCATCAATCATAGATCGATTAGTAGGAGATAAACCATTATAGAAAGTTTGTACCTGAAGCCATACGGGTAGTTGATGATGTGGACATCTCCTCAGCAGTTCCTTGAAATGCTCCCAAGCCTCATATAGCGTCTCCATATCCATCTGCATAAAAGAAGTGATATCGTTGCGCATCTTAGCAGTTTTGGAAGGTGGAAAGTACTTGGCTAAGAATTTTTGGGCTAGGACATCCCAAGTTGTGATAGAACCTGCAGGAAGAGAATGAAGCCAATTTTTAGCTTTATCCCATAAAGAGAAAGGAAATAACCTTAATCTAATAGCATCATCCGACACCCCATTAATTTTAAAAGTATCACAAAGTTCAAGAAAATTAGAAATATGGGCATTCGGATCATCATGCATGTGTCCACTGAATTGGACAGTTGATTGAATCATCTGGATCATCGCCGATTTTATTTCGAAGTTGTTTGCTCGTACAGGCGGTCTCCTGATGCTCGAAGCTGCATCGGCTACAGATGGTGTGATGTAATCATTTAATGGATGATGTACTGGTCGAATAGCTTCATGCTGTCCTTCAGTCGCCATATCCAATCCTAGATTGATGTCGTTAGGATCTTCAGCTGCCATGTTTCTCTCTTGTTGTAGTCTTCTAATAGTTCTTTCAATTTCTGGATCTAGAAGGTAGTAAGTTACTATGTCCAGTACGTGTCATGCACTAAAATTTTTTTTTTAAATAATAAAAATTAAAAATAAATTTCTAAAGTAAAGCTAGGATCAAAATTTTAATATTATTTTAGACACAATCCCCGGCAACGGTGCCAAAAACTTGATGCGTGCTAATTTATAGCTATGGCAAGTGCACCAGTCGATCAAGTAATAAAGTGAATGAGTAGAGTATCGTCCCTAGAGGATTGAAAAATAAGTACTGAAAAGCTCTTTCCTATGCTTTATTTAGAAGATCGATTTATGAGAATAAGAAATTAAAGAAAAAATAAAAAATAATTAAAAGTTTTTAATTAAATAGAGAGAGTGTAAATTATTAGGGTTTTAAATTCAAGAGCAATGGATTACTAAGGCAATCGGTTCACCAACTCAGTCAATACAATATTCAGATTTTTAGATTAATTTTATTTCATGTGACGGTGGAGTCTCCTAATTTATTCACTACCCTTTGGTCCAGGCATAGCAAAACTATTAATATTTATTAATTACCCTTTGGTCCAGGTGTAATTTAAATAAATATTAATGCATTAAGGTTTTGTGAAACCCTCTAATTAAAATACGCTGCGTCCAAAGCGCACTAAAATTCCTGCATGCATATGAATTCTAATTTGATTCATAATACAAGGTATATAATCAAGAAGCATTAACATAGATGTACTTGGTCCGTAACATCTATGTTCATCAGATCAATTAGAAGATGGCCAGTAATCTAAAAGCATTAAGATCAGATTTATATACTCCTCATGAATAAAATTTAAAAATAAATCATACTGAATATTGCATCAAAAGAGTGGCTACACCTTAGCCTTAGTAAAATAAAATTTAGTTCATGATAACAAGTTCAAAAATAGTAAATAAAATAAAAAGCATAGAGAAATTAGACTGTTTGATTGCTGAAATTGATTGTCTGCTGCTCTTGATGTGGAGAACTTGGCGAAGAAGAAGAGGCTCCTTGATCGATGTCTTGATCGTCGAAGAAAAATCAAAAACTCTTTTTTGATTTTCTCATAAATCACTTTTTTTTTCTACCTCTCTCCTCTTTCTTTCTCTCTCTCTCTTTTTCTCCCTCTCTCTCTTTCTCCCCGTCTCTCTCTTTGTCTCTCTCTTTATTTCTCACGACAACACTGGTTTTTTATAGAATAAGAGTTTGATTTCTCCCAAAATCCATCAAAAATTAGGTTTTAGACTCCCAAAATAACTCAAATTAGGATCTGAGTAATTCTGCCCGTTAGATCTTGATCAAACGGTCCAAAAATCACTCAAAAACCCCTTAAAATAATCCAGATCAAGTCAGATTTAATATCAACCGTTGGATCAAATCTGGGCCGTCCGATCGTGTTGAAAGAAGCCTTCTGATCTATTAGTTTAATGTCGGGATGAATCTCAGCCATTGGATCTCGATCAGGGAGCTACGGATGCCGTCCATCAGTGCCTTCATTTCGATCCGTCCGATCGAATTTCAGTGAATACCGTCCGTTGGATCAGCCAAAATTTCCAAATTGCCCTTCGTGGACCATGCGCGAGCTCGGTGTTGCATGGACCGCCGCATTCTTCAGCCAATCAGAGCATGCCTCTTACTGTGAAATTCCCAAAATACCCTTCAGATGGTCCATCGTGCACCATAAAAAATGCTGACGTCAGCATTGCGTCGGCTTTTTTTTTTTGAAATTCAATTTTGGGCTCATTTGAATTCCATTTTGCCTGAAATTTTTTTTATCAGAACCAAAAAAATAAGATCTTCACATTGGTAGCTTTCTTTTCTATATAAGATTAATAAAAATATTAATTTTTAATAAAATAGATTAATTTATTTTATTATTTAATACTTTTATTAGTATATTTTTACCACTTATCAATTAGCCTATGAGAGTTTTTCAGCTAGGGTTTGGGTTTATTACGATTCATGTGGTATCGCAAAAATCCTAGGATATATAAATCTAGGTATTGTATCTTTATAATAGAGTGGAATATAATTGAGCTTTTTTTTCTAAAAATTCTTTACTCTTCTCTCTCTGGTTCCAACTTTAAGTCCTAGGTGATGGCCATCTACTTTGTTCTTCTTCTCTCCAACAATTGATATCAGAGAGGCACCAGGATCCAACAAGAGGTATCAGAGCCTAGTTGAGCATGAAGGTGGAAAAAGATCAGATTTCAATAGAGATCAGTAGTAAGGTTCAGATCTAAAGACTTTCTTCAGACTTCATGAGGAAGAAAGAGATCACAGGGCTACTATCCACCATTTTTAGTTAAGGTATTTTTTTAGATCCACCTATTTGCTATTTTTGATTCGAACGATCATAGAGAATAGTGGATTGAAGGTAGAATTTGAGAAGTTTGTTGGAAAAAAAAATTACATGATGTGAAAAGTTAGGATGGAGGATCTGCTAGTTCAGATGAGACCGAATTCGATCTTGGAAGATAGATCGCAGAAGATGACAGACAAGAAGTGGGTGTCCTTAGAGAAAAGGGTAAGTGCCACGATTAGAGCTTGTCTGATAGATGAGGTGCTGTATGGCATGTTGGAGGAGAAGACACTCAAGAGTTTATGATTGAGGTTATACCAGTTGTACATGGAGAAGAACATGTGCAATAAGTTGATGCTGAAAAAGCAACTGTACAGCCTTCGAATGCAAGAGAGCGAGGATGTTGCAGGGCATATTCAGCAGTTCAATCGAATGAGCATGGAATTGCTCAACATTAGGATGGATCTCGAAGAGGAGGATAAAAGTTTATTGCTTCTATGTTCACTACTAGAAAGCTTCGATCCATTGGTGACAACGTTGCTGTATGGTAAGAAGATGCTGGTGTACGAGGAGATTATATCAGTGCTAAGGTCCAACGAGTAGTGAGAATGGATGATGAAGAGAAAGATCTTTCAGGAGGTTCTCATGGTTTTAGAGAGGCCTAGGCAAGGGAAGAAAAAGGATTAGTGAAGGGATAGCAAGGGATTCAAGAGATGCTTCAAGTATGGTGAAGTAGGGCACTTTAAGCGAGAATGTCTGCTATGCAAGAAGTGCAAGCAAGGAGAAAACTCAAATTCCATCCGTTCAGTCACTACAAGTGGAGAGCCAGATGAGCTCTTGGTGGTCTCGGAGGAGTCTGTGGGGTGTGATGTATCTAAGATGATTTTCTATAGGTCTATAGAGTGCGGAGGGTTCAAAGGGACAGGGACGATGTTCGAGACACAGCGACTGGCTCAGCAGTGCAGCATTGAGTGGTTGTCCTTAGAAGACTTGGTTATAGAGTTAGCTTCTGCAGCATCAGGAAGATTTTGATTTTAGGTGGAGCACTATCCAGAGGTGGCTTCATAGATGAAGAGAGATGTGACACGAGTTCAGAGTAGAGGAGTACAGGAGGACCAATATCCTAGCACCAATGTCAGAGATGCACAGTTCCAGGTGGAGCAGCACATATGGGAGGATAGGCGAAGTTCTGAGGAGACCATGTCAAGGTATACAGCAGGTGCCAGCATAAGATTGCTACAAATTCTTCAGGAAAGTTCAAGATAGTTGATGTGGCTACCAAGCAGAAGAGTGCTTACAACTCCAAGGGTAGTGCATAGAAGTAAGCCAAGGTCTTCAGCAATGGAGGTGGTCATCCCAAAGGCCTCAAAGGAAGCTCAATAGCTGAAGTAAGATGGTAATGGCAAAGTGTGTACAAGTAGCAGTCAGGGCGTGCATCGATAGCAGATTCATACAGGAAAATATTGCCAGGTGTGCCAAGACTTGGGCGCACCAAGATGGAGATTGTAGGATTTGGTATGGTGCTCTCAAATCTTGAAAGGCCACAGAAAGAGCTAGAGTATTGGCTCCGAAAGATTAGGATGGGTGTGAGTCCTAGGGCTAGGATAGGAGTTATCCTAAGAGAAGGCAGCGTGTAGTCCTGCACAGGACTTAAGATTCAGATGTGAAGACCTTGAGGGGCTTGGTAGGTGCTTCGAAGATCTGGAATACAAGATGGGGCAAAGGATCAAAGCTAGGAGAAAAATCAGCCAAGACAAGGGACTGATACATAGGTGGGCTGGCTTGGATATGTAATCGAGCCGGCTCGAGCTAAGATCGAGCTAGCTCGAGCTTAGATCGAGCTGGCTCGAGCTAAAATCGAGTTGGCTCGAGATGCAGTCGAGCTGGCTATCTCAGATAAATAGAATATAGGTTTCGGGCAAGATACAGTCAAGCTAGCTCGACTCTTGATAGAGCTGGCTCGACGGTGGCCAACAGAACTGGATGAGATTTTCTATTTGGTTCTAGGATATGCTTTTATCCTAGGGTCTTAAGGCCTGGATCAATAAGATCTTAAGAGAGCTAACTCATGTATGGGTTGAGTTCAAATTCAGAGGATGAGAGCATATGAGACATATGTACATGGGCTCGGTGAGTGCTTTCATGTATTGGGTTAGCCTAGTGGAGTTTTTCGGCTGGAATTTGGATTTATTAGGATTCATGTAGTATAGCAGAAATCCTAGGATATATAAATCTAGATATTGTATCTTTATAATAGAATGGAATACAATTGAATTTTTTTTTCTAAAAACTCTCTACTTTTCTTTCTCTTGTTCTAATTTTAAGCCCTAGGTACCGGCCATCTATTTTATTCTTCTTCTCTCCAATAATTAATATCAGAGAGGTACCAGGATCCAACATAGAAGCTGAACCACTAGCATAAATCACCGAAAGCAAGATAAAAACTTTGTTCAGAAATCAATTATTTATCGATTCAGATTGCCGCACACTATCATCATCCACAATGGTTGGCAATTCGACAATCAAAATTTTAGAGAATTTCATGCAAGATTTCATATCATACATAAGTTGATATCAGTCAGCCACCCTCAATCTAATGGTAAAGTGGAAGTTATGAATCAGACGATCTTACATGAACTGAAAACTTGATTGAATGAAGTAAAAGATTTTTGGGTAGAAGAGTTACATTCGGTCTTATGGGCATATTGGATGACCCCCCAAATTCCAACCGAAGAATCGCTATTTAACTTGGCGTATGGAACCAAAGCTGTAATTTCGATGAAAATCGGTCTACCATCCATGAGAGTCAAGCATTATGCTGAACCAAGCAATTCTGAGGCAAGAAGAGTCGACTTAGATTTACTCCTTGAAGTTCGATAGGAAGCTCAAATTCGAATGGCCGCATATCGATAAAGAGTTGCTCGATATTATAATGTGAAGGTCAAGCCAAAGGTATTTCTTTCTGGAGATTTAGTTTTAAGAAAAGTAGAAGTTTCAAAATCATTGGATCAAGAAAAATTATCTCAAAATTGGGAAGAACCTTATAGAGTGACTGAGACTTTTCGTCCGGGTGCATACCAACTTGCCGTCGGTCGGAATAGGCACCGGTACCGGAATTGAAAATCTTGATTTTAGGATTTTAAGTCTCATAGGCATGAACTCTTCATGTTCCTAAAATCATTGCCCTAATCATTGTGATTCATCGTAATCTTAAATATAATAAGATGTAGCTGCTATGATGAATCAAAAAATGCCTCATTTATTTTATAAATAAATAATGTCGTTACATGAGTTAGGAAAAAAAGAAAAAAGAAAAAAAGAAAAAAAGAAAAAGCAAGAAAAGAGGACTTTCTCTTTCTTCCCTATTTTTCTTTCTAAAACTATCTCTCTCTAGGATTGATCCAGTAAAGGATGTTCTTTCGATGTATTTTGTTGGTGCAGAATCTGGTTGACGTGGGAACTGAACTGGAGCTGGAGAAGACAGGATCACCGTCGGCGACCTGCAAAATAAAGTCCTAACCGGAGTCGGAGGTGGTGGCTTTGACAGGACCCTCCGACGATCAAGTCAGCTCTTTTGATCAACAGAAATGGAGTGCTAAGAAAATTTAGGAGCAGAGTAACGGGAAGAAAAATGAGAGCCCAGAGAGAAAACGTATCTGAAGGGTCTCTTTTATAGATGGAGCCGATAACAAACTGTCTGGTGACAGCCGTAACTGTCTGGTACTGGGCTGTTCAGGCTACGTGGAGTTTATTACAGAAGGTGGTGTCCATTGTCGTGACGCGTCAGTCCATTGGAATTCAATAGTTGAAGTTCAGAGGGAGTAGGCATTAGAAATGAAGAGCTTCGAATCGCAGCAGTTCAAGAGAGGTTCGGGCTCCTTTGAGGTCGTCCGCATATAGGTTGGTTCGTATTGAGTTGGTAGGCTAAATTCATGTGAATGACGAGGTCCTTCTAGACGGTTAGAAGGAGATCAACTAGAAGAAGGTCGACTGGAGGGAGCTTGCTTGGTGACTGGAAGGAGATCGATTGGAAGGTGGTCGGCTGAAGGAAGCTTGCCTGGCGACCAGAAGGAGATCGTCTGGAAAGTGTTCAATTGGAGGAGTTCATCTGGAAGGAGGATGACTTAAATCCTATTATTCACTTTCAGTCAAAGGTTATGGTTAGTATAGCAATAATTCTCCTTCATCATTCAAGATCATGCCGCCGAACTTCGATGTGCTTTCGTGAGGTTATGTAGCATGAACTCATCTCTAAGGAGATTGACAAATCTCAGCAGGAACGAGGTCGGCAGTCAAGAACTTCGGTGAGGGGTATTTTGCCCCCGATAAGTCCTCTGGGCAGCTAGATAGAGTT
>QRFJ01000696.1:290379-358779 GCA_006176705.1 Cocos nucifera
TAAGTAATCTGAAAGTATTTACTGACTCATAATTGATAGTTGGGCACATCAAAAATGAATATGAAGCTCGAGATCTGACTAAGGCAAAATACCTTAAGAAGGCTAAGAATCTCATATCAACTTTTAGACATTTTGTGATCTCTTACATTCCGAGAATGGAGAATGCTCGAGCCGACGTACTCTCTCGACTCATGATGACATTCTATAACCTACTCGGCCAAACATTCATCAAATATCTTGAACAATCGAGTATCGACAAAGTCGAGAAAGTATTGCAAATAAATGATGAACCCAGTTGAATGGCCCCGATCGTCAAATACCTTACCAATGGAACTTACTCGATGAACCTTCAAAAGCTAAACATCTCTGATGGACCGCCTCTCAATATGTTCTAATGGATGGACATCTCTATAAAAGATCTTTCTCTTTGCCTCTGCTTAAATGCTTAGGACCAATTGATGCCAATTATGCCCTTCAAGAAGTCCATGAAGGATTTTACGGGAATCACTTGGGGGGCAAGTCTCTAGCCTACAAGATTCTATGATAAGAATATTATTGACCGACTATGAAAATAGACACAGCAGATCTTATTCGAAGGTACAATCCATGTCAGAAGCATGCTAACATTCAGCATCAACCGACAAGCCAACTAACATCCATCATCGTGCTGTGGCTATTCGCATAATGAAGAATGGATATCCTTGGCCCTTTTTCGTCGACATCTGATCAGAAAAAATTTTTGGTGGTTATAGTGGATTACTTTACCAAATAGATAGAATGTAGAATTTGGTGTGGTGCTTCCAGGCCTTAAAAGGCCATAGGAGGAGCCAGGATGTTGGCTCCGAGAGACTAGGATGGGTGTGAGTCTAGGGCTAGGATAGACGTTGTCTTAGGAGAAGACAGTATGTAGCCCTACACGGGACTCGAGGTTCAAGTGTGAGGATCTTGAGAGGCTTGGTAGGTGCTCAAGAGACCTAAGATACAAGATGGACCAAAGAACCAAAGCTAGAAGAAGAATCAGTCAAGACAAGGGACTGACACATAGGAGGGCTGGCTCGGATATGCAATCGAGCTAGCTCGGACTGAGATCAAGTCGGCTAGAGGCACAGTCAAGCCAGCTATCTTAAATAGGTAGAAGATAGGATTGGGACGAGATGTAGTCAAGTCAGCTTGGCTCCTAACAGAGCTGGCCTAACGGTGGTGAACAGAACTAGATAGGATTTTCTATTTGGATCTAGGATAGGCTTTTATCCTAGGATCTTAAGGCCTAGACCAATAAAATCTTAAGGGAGCTAACTCTTGTATGGATCGGGTTCAAATCCAGAAAATGAGAGCATGTGAGGCATATGTACATGAGCTTGGTGAGTGCTTTCATTTATTGAATTAGTGATGCGTGCTAATTTATAGCTATGGCAAGTGTACCAGTCGATCAAGTAATAAAGTGAATGAGTAGAGTATCGTCCCTAGAGGATTGAAAAATAAGTACTGAAAAGCTCTTTCCTATGCTTTATTTAGAAGATCGATTTATGAGAATAAGAAATTAAAGAATAAAATAAAGAAATAATTAAAAAATTTTAATTAAATAGAGAGAGTGTAAATTATTAGGATTTTAAATTTAAGAGCAATGGATTACTAAGGCAATCGGTTCACCAACTCAGTCAATACAATATTTAGATTTTTAGATTAATTTTATTTCATGTGACGATGGAGTCTCCTAATTTATTCACTACCCTTTGGTCCAGGCATAGCAAAACTATTAATATTTATTAATTACTCTTTGGTTCAAGTGTAATTTAAATAAATATTAATGCATTAAGTTTTGTGAAACCCTCTAATTAAAATACGCTGCGTCCAAAGCGTACTAAAATTCCCGCATGCATATGAATTCTAATTTGATTCATAATACAAGGTATATAATCAAGAAGCATTAACATAGATGTACTTGGTCTGTAACATCTATGTTCATCAGATCAATTAGAAGATGGCCAGTAATCTAAAAGCATTAAGATCAGATTTATATACTCCTCATGAATAAAATTTAAAAATAAATCACACTGAATATTGCATCAAAAGAGTGGCTACACCTTAGCCTTAGTAAAAAAAAATTTAGTTCATAATAACAAGTTCAAAAATAGCAAATAAAATAAAAAGCATAAAGAAATTAGATTGTTTTGATTGCTGAAATTGATTGTCTGCTGCTCTTGATGTGGAGAACTTGGCAAAGAAGAAGAGGCTCCTTGATCGATGTCTTGATCGTCGAAGAAAAATCAAAAATCCTTTTTTTGATTTTCTCATAAATCACTTTTCTTTTTTTCTACCTCTCTCCTCTTTCTTTCTCTCTCTCTCTTTTTCTCCCTCTCTCTCTTTCTCTCCGTCTCTCTCTTTGTCTCTCCCTTTATTTCTCACGACAACACTGGTTTTTTATAGAATAAGAGTTTGATTTCCCCCGAAATCCATCAAAAATTAGGTTTTAGACTCCCAAAATAACTCAAATTAGGATCTGGGTAATTCTACCCATTAGATCTTTATCAAACGGTCCAAAAACCACTCAAAAACCCCTTAAAATAATTCAGATCAAGTCGGATTTAATATCAACCGTTGGATCAACCATTGGATCAAATCTGGGCCGTTCGATCGCGTTGAAAGAAGCCTTTGATCTATTGTTTAACATCGGGATGAATATCAGCCATTGGATCTCGATCGGAAGATGTGGATGCCATCCATCAGCGCCTTCATTTCAGTCGTCCAATCGAATTTCAGTGAATACCGCCCGTTGGATTAGCTAGAATTCCCAAATTGCCCTCCGTGGACCATGCGCGAGCCCATTATTGCGTGGACCGCCATGTTCTTCAGCCAATCAGAGCACGCCTCTTGCTGTGAAATTCCCAAAATACCCTTTAGATGGTAAATCGTATGCCGCGAAAAATGCTGACGTTATCCTGACGTCAGCGTTGCATCGACGATTTTTTTTTTTGTTTGAAATTCAATTCTGGGCTCGTTTGAAGTCCGTTTTGCCTAAAATTTTTTTTATCAGAACCAAAAAAATAAGATCTTCACATTGGTGACCCTTCTTTTCTACATAAGATTAATAAAAGTATTAATTTTTAACAAAAATAAATTAATTTATTTTATAATTTAATACTTTTATTAGTATATTTTTACCACTTATCACACCTCCCAACTTAGTCATTGCTAGTCCCTTAGCAATATTTTATTTAATACCATATTTCAATAAGATTATCCATCATAAAGATAAAATCTAGGATTAAAGGTCAAAAAGTTTAGAAAATACTGCTAACTAAGCATTGAGCTTCAGAAGCAAATTTTTTAGTCAATATAATTAAAAACTTTCTTAGAGTACATCAAAGATCTATAGCACTTATGTTTGTGATGACTAACTTTAGTATTTCAGTATTAAATTAAAAGAACAAAAGTATCCTCTCTTATCACCTATTTTGGTCAATTTTCTATACATTCTTAATTTTATACTCATGAATTAAGGTAGCTTTCACACTGCCTTTTCTTTTCTTTTCTTTTCTTTTTTTTTTTTACTGTGCTGAGCATCCTGGCCTTTTCTTCACCATTTTACGTGAATTTTCACACTTGACCTAGGTGCAGAGATCCAGTTACTAGGCTTTAGATAATCCACATATACTCTGTCTTTTGCATTTTATTTATAGGCAGGTAACTCTTTCCTTAAATTCAATTTTTTTTTATTAGAAGGTATATTAATTACCAATTTTCAATGATAATTGAATCCTTAGTTGGCCTTATAATCAATACCTACTTTGCCTTGTTAGTGTGCATGTGCAATAAAAAGTGCTAATAATCTTTTAATGACCTAAGTAGGCTGCTAAAAGTTGACCAACTAATCTACTTCTTTAACTCATTACATTCATTAGCAAATAATTCTATCTTTTATCACTTATCCAGTTTATCTTGCTCAAGATTTTCTTCTTGACACTTTTTTTTTTTTAAACTTATTCTACATTGTCTTAAAGGAGAAAGAAAAATAAAGAATGCAATAAAGGATAGGAAGGAATACATCTGATTTTGTTCAGTCTGATTCTTTGGAGCTTTAAAATTTTACTTGAGTTTTCATTGATTTTTCTGCAAAATTAAAAATACACACCAGAGCAGTAAAAGAGCAACAACAAATTACTGAAAAATAAAAGAAAAAAAAAATGATCAAAACTAAAAAGAAAAGAAACAACCTATCTAGTATTTCTAATTTATAGTCTTTAGCTTGACTTTCTTTTAGTTCTAAAGTGGATCAATCTGATTCCACTTCAATTGGAATACTTTCATGTTTGATCGAGTCTTCTTTTAATTTGACATTGCTCACTTTTATAGTCTCAAACCTATTTTCTACAGAATTCTCATATAATGGATTGTCAATAATATTAATTAGAAAATAAGTTTGATTATCATCAGGATGTTTAGTATCTTTGAAAACATTAAAAGTAACTTGTTCGTCTTAGACTCTAAGAATTAATTTTTCTTGTTGAACATCTATTAAAGCTCCTTCAGTAGCTAAAAAGGATCTCCCTAAAATAAGGGGTACATCATAATCTTCTTCCATATCAAGAATAATAAAATCAATAGAAAAAATAAACTTGTTTACCTTTACCAAGACATCCTCCACTATACCTCTTGGATATTTAATGAGTCTGTCGGCTAATTGAAGAGTAATAGTGGTAGGCTTTGGTTCTCCTAAACCCAGCTTTCTGAAAATAGAAAAAGACATGAGATTAATGCTTGCTCCTAAATCACATAAAACTTTATCAAAACTACAATCACCAATAATGCAGGAGATAGTAAAACTTCCTGGATCTTTTAGCTTCTGTGGTAATTTATTTTGAAGTATTGCTGAGCATTCTTTATTCAAATTTATTCTCTCATGCTCCTTCAGCTTTTTCTTATTTGTTAGAATTTCTTTGAGAAACTTGGCATACCTGGACATTTGAGTAATAGCATCTACAAAAAGAATATTAATATGTAAATTCTTTAAAATTTTGAAAAAGTTAAAAAATTTCTTATCTGGATGCTGTATTTGTCTCTCTGAGAATGGTAGTGGCGGCACGTAGGGCTTCACATTTGGATCAGCAAATCGTATACCTGAAGACCATCCATCTACTGGTTGTTTTGGTGACTGACGAGTTTGAGTTGATGGTTCCTTATTTGTAGTTGGCTCTTCAGTCTCATTCTTCTGATGTGGCTCCTCCAACTTTGTACCACTTCTTAGGGTGATAGCATTGACTTGCTCCCTTGGATTTGTCTCTGTATTGCTTGGCAAGGATCCCTGAGGTCTCTCAGAGATTATTTTAGCCATTTGACCTATTTGCATCTCCAAGTTTTGAATTGCTGCTGTTTGGTCCTGCCTAAGTTTGGCTTCTAAATTTTTTATAGTTGCTTCTTGATTTTGCATGAATTTGATCATCAGCTCTTCTATGTTGGACTTCTTTTTAGGTACTTGGAATCCCGGGGGTGGCTGTTGTGCTGCATTTTGATTACTCCATGAGAAATTTGGGTATTGCCTCCACCCTTGATTGTATGTGTTGGAGTAGGGATTGTTTTGTTGCGGCCTGAAAAAATTACCAATATAATTAGCTGTATCAGTTATTTTAGCAAAAGGATTACCTATCTGGCAATTGCTCGTATCGTGTCCTCCTCCACACAGGTCACAAGTAATCCTCTGAACATGCATAGCTGTTCCTTTTAAGTTGTTGACTTCAGCTCTAAGGGCTACAATTTTAGCTAGTAAGGTTGGCACGCAATCTACTCCCTGCACAGCTGCTAGTCTTTTTGGCATCATGCGCTCTGTCTGCCATTAATAGCTATTTGATGCCATCTCATCGATCAGATCGAAGGCTTCTTCCTCCATTTCTCGATTAATGGTTCCTCCTACTGCTGCATCAATCATAAATCGATTAGTAGGAGATAAACCATTATAGAATATTTGTACCTGAAGCCATACGGATAGTTGATGATGTGGACATCTCCTCAGCAGTTCCTTGAAATGCTTCCAAGCCTCATATAATGTCTCCATGTCCATCTACATAAAGAAAGTGATATCGTTGCGCATCTTGGCAGTCTTGGAAGGTGGAAAGTACTTAGCTAAGAATTTTTGGACTAGGACATTCCAAGTTGTGATAGAACCTGCAGGAAGAGAATGAAGCCAACTCTTAGCTTTGTCCCGTAAAGAGAAAGAAAATAATCTTAATCTAATAGCATCATCCGACACCCCATTAATTTTAAAAGTATCACAAAGTTCAAGAAAATAAGAAATATGGGCATTCGGATCATCATGCACGTGTCCACTGAATTGGACAGTTGATTGAATCATCTGGATCATCGTCAATTTTATTTTGAAGTTGTTTGCTCGTACAAGCGGTCTCCTGATGCTCGAAGCTGCATCGGCTACAGATGGTGTGATGTAATTATTTAATGGATGATGTACTGGTCGAATAGCTTCATGCTGTCCTTCAGTCGCCATATCCACTCCTAGATTGATGTCGTTAGGATCTTCAGCTGCCATGTTTCTCTCTTGTTGTAGTCTTCTAATGATCCTTTCAATTTCTGGATCTAGAGGTAGTAAGTTACTATGTCTAGTACGTGTCATGCAATGAATAATTTTTTTTTAAAATAATAAAAATTAAAAATAAATTTCTAAAGTAAAGCTAGGATCAAAATTTCAATATTATTTTAGACACAATCCCCGGCAACGGTGCCAAAAACTTGATGCGTGCTAATTTATAGCTATGGCAAGTGTACCAGTCGATCAAGTAATAAAGAAATGAGTAAAGTATCGTCCCTAGAGGATTGAAAAATAAGTACTAAAAAGCTCTTTCCTATACTTTATTTAGAAGATTGATTTATGAGAATAAGAAATTAAAGAACAAAATAAAGAAATAATTAAAAGTTTTTAATTAAATAGAGAGAGTGTAAATTATTAGGGTTTTAAATTCAAGAGCAATGGATTACTAAGGCAATTGGTTCACCAACTCAGTCAATACAATATTCAGATTTTTAGATTAATTTTATTTCATGTGACGGTGGAGTCTCCTAATTTATTCACTACCCTTTGATCCAGGCATAGCAAAACTATTAATATTTATTAATTACTCTTTGGTTCAAGTATAATTTAAATAAATATTAATGCATTAAGTTTTGTGAAACCCTCTAATTAAAATACGCTGCGTCCAAAGCGTACTAAAATTTTTGCATGCATATGAATTTTAATTTGATTCATAATACAAGGTATATAATCAAGAAGCATTAACATAGATGTACTTGGTCCGTAACATCTATGTTCATCAGATCAATTAGAAGATGGCCAGTAATCTAAAAGTATTAAGATCATATTTATATACTCCTCATGAATAAAATTTAAAAATAAATCACACTGAATATTGTATCAAAAGAGTGGCTACACCTTAGCCTTAGTAAAATAAAATTTAGTTCATAATAACAAGTTCAAAAATAGTAAATAAAATAAAAAGCATAGAGAAATTAGACTATTTTGATTGCTGAAATTGATTGTCTGCTGCTCTTGATGTGGAGAACTTGACGAAGAAGAAGAGGCTCTTTGATCGATGTCTTGATCATCGAAGAAAAATCAAAAACTCTTTTTTTGATTTTCTCATAAATCACTTTTTTTTTTCTACCTCTCTCCTCTTTCTTTCTCTCTCTCTTTTTCTCCCTCTCTCTCTTTCTCCCCGTCTCTCCCTTTGTCTCTCTCTTTATTTCTCACGACAACACTGGTTTTTTATAGAATAAGAGTTTGATTTCTCCCAAAATCCATCAAAAATTAGGTTTTAGACTTCCAAAATAACTCAAATTAGGATCTGAGTAATTCTGCCCGTTAGATATTTATCAAACGATCCAAAAACCACTCAAAAATCCCTTAAAATAATCCAGATCAAGTCAGATTTAATATCAACCGTTGGATCAAATCTGGGCCGTCCGATCGTGTTGAAAGAAGCCTTCTGATCTATTGTTTAATGTCGGGATGAATATCAGCCATTGGATCTCGATCAGGAGCTACGGATGCCGTCCATCAGTGCCTTCATTTCGATCGTCCGATCGAATTTCAGTGAATACCGTCCGTTGGATCAGCCAAAATTTCCAAATTGCCCTTCGTGGACCATGCGCGAGCTCGGTGTTGCATGGACCGCCGCATTCTTCAGCCAATCAGAGCATGCCTCTTACTGTGAAATTCCCAAAATACCCTTCAGATGGTCCATCGTGCACCATAAAAAATGCTGACGTCAGCATTGCGTCGGCTTTTTTTTTTTGAAATTCAATTTTGGGCTCATTTGAATTCCATTTTGCCTGAAATTTTTTTTATCAGAACCAAAAAAATAAGATCTTCACATTGGTAGCTTTCTTTTCTATATAAGATTAATAAAAATATTAATTTTTAATAAAATAGATTAATTTATTTTATTATTTAATACTTTTATTAGTATATTTTTACCACTTATCAATTAGCCTATGAGAGTTTTTCAGCTAGGGTTTGGGTTTATTACGATTCATGTGGTATCGCAAAAATCCTAGGATATATAAATCTAGGTATTGTATCTTTATAATAGAGTGGAATATAATTGAGCTTTTTTTTCTAAAAATTCTTTACTCTTCTCTCTCTGGTTCCAACTTTAAGTCCTAGGTGATGGCCATCTACTTTGTTCTTCTTCTCTCCAACAATTGATATCAGAGAGGCACCAGGATCCAACAAGAGGTATCAGAGCCTAGTTGAGCATGAAGGTGGAAAAAGATCAGATTTCAATAGAGATCAGTAGTAAGGTTCAGATCTAAAGACTTTCTTCAGACTTCATGAGGAAGAAAGAGATCACAGGGCTACTATCCACCATTTTTAGTTAAGGTATTTTTTTAGATCCACCTATTTGCTATTTTTGATTCGAACGATCATAGAGAATAGTGGATTGAAGGTAGAATTTGAGAAGTTTGTTGGAAAAAAAAATTACATGATGTGAAAAGTTAGGATGGAGGATCTGCTAGTTCAGATGAGACCGAATTCGATCTTGGAAGATAGATCGCAGAAGATGACAGACAAGAAGTGGGTGTCCTTAGAGAAAAGGGTAAGTGCCACGATTAGAGCTTGTCTGATAGATGAGGTGCTGTATGGCATGTTGGAGGAGAAGACACTCAAGAGTTTATGATTGAGGTTATACCAGTTGTACATGGAGAAGAACATGTGCAATAAGTTGATGCTGAAAAAGCAACTGTACAGCCTTCGAATGCAAGAGAGCGAGGATGTTGCAGGGCATATTCAGCAGTTCAATCGAATGAGCATGGAATTGCTCAACATTAGGATGGATCTCGAAGAGGAGGATAAAAGTTTATTGCTTCTATGTTCACTACTAGAAAGCTTCGATCCATTGGTGACAACGTTGCTGTATGGTAAGAAGATGCTGGTGTACGAGGAGATTATATCAGTGCTAAGGTCCAACGAGTAGTGAGAATGGATGATGAAGAGAAAGATCTTTCAGGAGGTTCTCATGGTTTTAGAGAGGCCTAGGCAAGGGAAGAAAAAGGATTAGTGAAGGGATAGCAAGGGATTCAAGAGATGCTTCAAGTATGGTGAAGTAGGG
This sequence comes from Cocos nucifera, assembly GCA_006176705.1. NCBI lineage: Eukaryota > Viridiplantae > Streptophyta > Magnoliopsida > Arecales > Arecaceae > Cocos > Cocos nucifera. Next base: position 299,994 of record QRFJ01000696.1, read on the forward strand.
CACTTTAAGCGAGAATGTCTGCTATGCAAGAAGTGCAAGCAAGGAGAAAACTCAAATTCCATCCGTTCAGTCACTACAAGTGGAGAGCCAGATGAGCTCTTGGTGGTCTCGGAGGAGTCTGTGGGGTGTGATGTATCTAAGATGATTTTCTATAGGTCTATAGAGTGCGGAGGGTTCAAAGGGACAGGGACGATGTTCGAGACACAGCGACTGGCTCAGCAGTGCAGCATTGAGTGGTTGTCCTTAGAAGACTTGGTTATAGAGTTAGCTTCTGCAGCATCAGGAAGATTTTGATTTTAGGTGGAGCACTATCCAGAGGTGGCTTCATAGATGAAGAGAGATGTGACACGAGTTCAGAGTAGAGGAGTACAGGAGGACCAATATCCTAGCACCAATGTCAGAGATGCACAGTTCCAGGTGGAGCAGCACATATGGGAGGATAGGCGAAGTTCTGAGGAGACCATGTCAAGGTATACAGCAGGTGCCAGCATAAGATTGCTACAAATTCTTCAGGAAAGTTCAAGATAGTTGATGTGGCTACCAAGCAGAAGAGTGCTTACAACTCCAAGGGTAGTGCATAGAAGTAAGCCAAGGTCTTCAGCAATGGAGGTGGTCATCCCAAAGGCCTCAAAGGAAGCTCAATAGCTGAAGTAAGATGGTAATGGCAAAGTGTGTACAAGTAGCAGTCAGGGCGTGCATCGATAGCAGATTCATACAGGAAAATATTGCCAGGTGTGCCAAGACTTGGGCGCACCAAGATGGAGATTGTAGGATTTGGTATGGTGCTCTCAAATCTTGAAAGGCCACAGAAAGAGCTAGAGTATTGGCTCCGAAAGATTAGGATGGGTGTGAGTCCTAGGGCTAGGATAGGAGTTATCCTAAGAGAAGGCAGCGTGTAGTCCTGCACAGGACTTAAGATTCAGATGTGAAGACCTTGAGGGGCTTGGTAGGTGCTTCGAAGATCTGGAATACAAGATGGGGCAAAGGATCAAAGCTAGGAGAAAAATCAGCCAAGACAAGGGACTGATACATAGGTGGGCTGGCTTGGATATGTAATCGAGCCGGCTCGAGCTAAGATCGAGCTAGCTCGAGCTTAGATCGAGCTGGCTCGAGCTAAAATCGAGTTGGCTCGAGATGCAGTCGAGCTGGCTATCTCAGATAAATAGAATATAGGTTTCGGGCAAGATACAGTCAAGCTAGCTCGACTCTTGATAGAGCTGGCTCGACGGTGGCCAACAGAACTGGATGAGATTTTCTATTTGGTTCTAGGATATGCTTTTATCCTAGGGTCTTAAGGCCTGGATCAATAAGATCTTAAGAGAGCTAACTCATGTATGGGTTGAGTTCAAATTCAGAGGATGAGAGCATATGAGACATATGTACATGGGCTCGGTGAGTGCTTTCATGTATTGGGTTAGCCTAGTGGAGTTTTTCGGCTGGAATTTGGATTTATTAGGATTCATGTAGTATAGCAGAAATCCTAGGATATATAAATCTAGATATTGTATCTTTATAATAGAATGGAATACAATTGAATTTTTTTTTCTAAAAACTCTCTACTTTTCTTTCTCTTGTTCTAATTTTAAGCCCTAGGTACCGGCCATCTATTTTATTCTTCTTCTCTCCAATAATTAATATCAGAGAGGTACCAGGATCCAACATAGAAGCTGAACCACTAGCATAAATCACCGAAAGCAAGATAAAAACTTTGTTCAGAAATCAATTATTTATCGATTCAGATTGCCGCACACTATCATCATCCACAATGGTTGGCAATTCGACAATCAAAATTTTAGAGAATTTCATGCAAGATTTCATATCATACATAAGTTGATATCAGTCAGCCACCCTCAATCTAATGGTAAAGTGGAAGTTATGAATCAGACGATCTTACATGAACTGAAAACTTGATTGAATGAAGTAAAAGATTTTTGGGTAGAAGAGTTACATTCGGTCTTATGGGCATATTGGATGACCCCCCAAATTCCAACCGAAGAATCGCTATTTAACTTGGCGTATGGAACCAAAGCTGTAATTTCGATGAAAATCGGTCTACCATCCATGAGAGTCAAGCATTATGCTGAACCAAGCAATTCTGAGGCAAGAAGAGTCGACTTAGATTTACTCCTTGAAGTTCGATAGGAAGCTCAAATTCGAATGGCCGCATATCGATAAAGAGTTGCTCGATATTATAATGTGAAGGTCAAGCCAAAGGTATTTCTTTCTGGAGATTTAGTTTTAAGAAAAGTAGAAGTTTCAAAATCATTGGATCAAGAAAAATTATCTCAAAATTGGGAAGAACCTTATAGAGTGACTGAGACTTTTCGTCCGGGTGCATACCAACTTGAAACTCTTAATGAAACAACTATTCCGTGAATATGAAATGCAGATAATCTAAAGATGTATTATCAATAAAGTTGTCCAAATCTTTAAATAAAATGACATGATCAGAATTCAACCTTCTTGTAAATCCAACTAAGCAACAACGTCTAATCAATGACATATCAAGCAAAGCCGACCTATTGTTGGTAAATTAATGATGATCCTACCACCGACTTACTTGAAACCAAAAGGATCGCTCTCATCAACTTTTAATCAGATGACTTGATAATATGCTAATTTAGTTATGGCTAAAAGAAAATTTATGCCGACTCAATTAAGTTAAGTGGAATCTTATGCCCACCCAATGAAAACCATGCCGACTTGACTCCAGTCAGTTGAAAGATATTCGGGTTACCCCATTTATCAAACAAAAATGAATCTAATGCCAAAAACCCAGTTGATTAACATTCGATTAGATGGCATATTTATTGATTGATTGATTCGATGTTTGGTAACCAAGTAACGACTTGATTGCAAAAGAAGTCCATCGGTACTTAGAAAATTTTTTTAACACTTAGACAATCTCGACATACAACACCGAAAGAAGATGGTGGTTAGAAAAAGTTTGTTCATTTCATTCATTGAAAGTTTTACAAAAGTCGACCGAAATCGAATTACAACAAAAATACAAAAAAGAAAGAATATACATGAAGTAGATCAGTCATCGACAGCAACCGCATTAATAACGGCCATTGCCAATGCCATCTCTCCTTCAGTCGAAAAAGGCTTTAAAATCATCTATCCTGGAGCTGGAGCAGGTTCTGTCATCAAAGCCACTTCTACGACAGGGGTAGCTTCATTCATAGCCGCATCCTCGATCGGATCAGTCGGAACACCCTCGACTGACTCATCCTCTCCATTGATCTCCTCCTCATCAAAGTTAGGAAGGGGCACTTGAGTCACATCCAGATCTGGATATAGTCGGCCGACTGCATCTCGACCATCTTCATACCTGATTCTATAGGCAAGACAATTGGCTACTATAAGTTCCTCCTTAAAATCCTCCGACCCTCAAAACTCCTCCAGCGCTTGCTCTTTTGCCCAACTCAAAGCTGCTCAAGCCAATGTTGCCTCTGCTTTGGAAGACTTTCATTTCTTCTGCTCCTCCTCCAGCTGTTAATCCTAAATTGATTTTGATGATAACAAAAGTATTTGAGTATAAATTGTTATATTACTAACATTATTTATAAGGATGTGTAGTTGTAAATCTCAAGTGCTCACAAACACCAAGTGTTTCCATTCATCAGTTATTCAAGATTTTAGAGAGGACATTTCAAATTGGAATCATCTTTCAAGAGGTTTTAATTAAGGATAAATCAAGGCAAAAAGGTAAATCTAACATACAAAGTAAATTAGAGAAGAAAGGATCACATACAGTTTTTGGTATGTCTGGCACGCAAACTGAGCCGATCCAGTTTGAGACTAAGCCATCCTAGTCTTAGTGGAAGCAAAAGATGGAAAGACTAAATTTTTCTTGACCTAGGAGACTAAGCCAACCCAGCTGAAAATTGAGCCGATCCAGTAGAACTAGACCGACCCAGTCATAAAGTGAGCCGTCATAGTCTCAAACAATAGAAGAAGATAGAAATAGTATTTTAGAATTTCTGAGACTGAGTCAATTCAGCTGAAAACTGAGCTGACCTAGTTTGGACTGACCCAATCTAGTTTAAAACTAAGTCGGCCCAGTGCCTGTAACGGCTAGTTTTTAGTTTTGCAGTTTTTTCACTCTACACGTCTTCCAATGGCTATTTTGGATCTTCCAATGGCTAGATCACTTTCAGAAGCCTATGATGATAACTTATAATGGTGGAAAACATAAGGGATACTTAAGAAAATACTTGAGACATGAAAAATAACTTTTGAATGTACAAGAGAGAGCTTTCAAGCAAATTTTCAGTCCTTCAAGTGTGTGAAATCAATAGTGAAAAGAAAAGAGTGCTTTTTAGTGTTATCCTTGTCCTTTCAACATCCTCAATCAAAGAGAAGTTAGGCCATCACCATTGAAGATCAACTCCTACTTCTTTCAAGCATTCAAGAGAAGAAATCAAGCCTACAAGCCAAGCTTTCAGATTTTTTTCTCCTAAGCTTCAAGAGTTTGCTTTTATTTTATTTACAATATTATTTATTTTTATTTTAAATTTCTTGGGATGAGAAACTTGGGTTGGTCCAAGCCTAAAGTTGGACATTATATGATGGTGATTGGTAAGCTAAAGTGAAAACCAATCGGGGTTGATTGTTAGCCCAAGAAAATAATCATTGTATGGTAGTGGTTGGTGAGCCAAGATTAAAACTAACTGGATTGGATTGTGAGCCCAAGTAAAATAATTGGACTGTAATCAAGCCTAGTGATTATAGTTGAATTCCTAAGTGGTTTACTTCGAAAGTGGATATAGGTGCTGAGTTTGGTATCGAACCACTATAAAATCATTGTGTTTATGATTGCATATTACTATTCTATTGATTTTCTTCACTGCACATTACATGGCTTATTTGTTGGCATTTAATTAGATCAATCTACTTACATTATAAGCTTAAATTTTAAAATATCCAATTCACCTCCCCTCTTGGGTAGCCATACTTAGCAACAAGTGGTATCAGAGCGGTGCTTTAATATTAGTTGTTGATCAAGCTATCAAAGAGCTAAAGATCATATGGCAATCCCAATTGAGACTCCATTGGTTGAGGGGCAATCAACCAATAGACCTCCACTGTTAAATGGAACTAATTACACATATTGGAAAGCACGAATGAGGATATTCATCCAAGCATAAGACTATGATATGTGGAATATCATAATGATAGGACCTCACACACCAACAATCAATATTGATAGAGTGTCCATCCCAAAACCTGAAAAGGATTGGGATGAACATGACAAAAGAAGGCTCAACTGAATGCCAAAGTGATGAATGTTCTATATTATACTTTGGATGCTAATGAGTTCAATAGGATATCAACATATTCATCTACCAAAAAATTTAGAATAGACTTGAAGTCATCCATGGGGGAACTAATCAAGTCAAGGAATCTAAGATAAATATGTTGGTACATAAGTATAAGCTATTTAAAATGAAATCATATGAAACCATCACTAAAATGTTTACTTGATTCACTGATATTTTGAATGATTTGAAAAGTCTTGGAAGAGATTATGCTAATAGCGATGTTGTGCGTAAAATTCTTAGATCTTTGCCAAAGAATTGGGAGCCAAAGGTGACTATCATTCAATAGGCAAAAGACTTAAATACTCTAGCATTGGAGGAATTAATTGGGTCACTCATGACCCACGGGCTGAACATGAACCAAGGAAGAGAAGAGGAAGTAAGGAAAAAGAAAAGCATTGCACTTAAAACTGCTACCGTCCATATGGAAGAAAGTGATTTCGAAGAGAGTTCGGAAGATGATGAGGAGATGGCCATGATAGCAAGAAGATTCAAGAAATTAATGAGAAGAAGGAAGAGATTTGAACCTAAGAAAAGGTTTAACAAGGGAGAAGATAGCAAAGAGAAAGAAAAAGAGAAAGAACAACCACATATTTGCTATGAGTGCAAAAGGCCCGGACACTTTTGGATGGATTGTCCAATATTAAAGAAAAGCTCCAAGAAAATGAAGAAGAAAGCATACAAAGCCACATGGAGCAATGATGAGGACTTTTCTTCAAGTGAGAAAAAATATCAAAGAGAAGAAAAGGCAAACTTTTATCTTATGGCACACAGTGATAATGAGGTAAATAATAATACTTTAATTTCATATTTTACTTTTGAAGAATTATATGATGCTTTCAATGACTTAGTTAATGACTTTAAAAAGCTATTACATAAGGATAAGGAACTAAAGAAAGAGAATCAATCCTTAAGTAAAGCTAAATTTCAAATAGAAGAAAATATGAAGAATTTACAAACTAATCTAGATGAATCAAATGAAAAGATTATATCTTTACAAGATGAACTGGTAAGATTAAGATCCATAGTAGATAGATATATGCTAAGCTCTAAAAATCTGCAAACAATAATTGAAAATCAAAAGATGATTCTAAAATTGGTATAGGGTATGATACATCAAGAAAGCAAAAGTCATTGAAAAATGTATATACAAAATCTCAAAATTATGGTAGAAGAATTACATGTTATAAATGCAATAAAATTGGACATAAATTTATTAAATGCAAAACTTTTAATTCAAGCAAAACAAAAGTTAAGCAAGTTTGGATTCCAAAAGGAACCATTTGTGCTAACCCCAAATGATCCAAGTTAGCTTGGGTACCTAAGTTTGCTTGATTACTTGTGTAGGTGTGCTTGGCATCCGTAAGAGCTAAAAGAAGATGGTACCTTAATAATGGATGCTCGAGACATATGACAGAAGATAAATCATAATTTATCTCTCTTGAAGCTAAAGACGGAGGTGCTATAATATTTAAAGACAACGATAAAGAAAAATTTATTGGTCTCGGTAATATCTTGATAACATCCTCTACTAGCAAAGAAGATGTCTTATATGTTGAAGGACTAATGCATAACTTACTTAGTATAAGTCAACTTTATGATAAGGGCTTTAATGTTTCATTCAAATCATCTCATTGCATTGTAACTAGCTCTATAGATGAAAGCATTAAGTTTATAGAAAAAAGACATGAAAATATTTACACTGTTGATCTTGATGAGCTTAAAAGTGAGAATATTGATTGTCTTGTTGCTATGAATGCTAAACTAAATGAATCAAGTTGGATTTGGCATAATAAATTAGGTCATGCAAGTATGGACTCACTAGCAAGATTAATTAAACTTGGTTTAGTAAAGAGTTTGCCCAAAATCAATTTTGAAAAGGATAAAATTTGTAAAGCATGCCAACTTGGTAAACAAATGAAATCATCTTTCAAATCTAAAAATGTTGTTTCAACTACTAGGCCTCTAGAATTACTCCATATGGATTTGTTTGGACCTATTTCAACTACTAGTCTTGGAGAAAAAAGATATGGCTTTATAGTAATAGATGATTTTGCAAGATATACATAGATTTTATTTTTATCACATAAAGATGATGCTTTTGATATGTTTGTTGATCTATTTAACAAAATAACAAAAGAAAAAAATGCAATGTTTTATATATAAGAAGTGATCATGGGATGGAGTTTGAAAATCAAAAATTTCAAAACTTTTGTTCTAAAAATGGAATCAATCATAACTTTTTAGCACCTAGGACATCCCAACAAAATGGGATGGTAGAAAGAAAGAATTGGACTTTGATTGAAATGGCATGAATTATGCTTTATGAAAGCAACCTTCCAAAATATTTTTGGGCGAAAGCGATTAACACTGCATGCTATGTGCTAAATAGAGCTTTAATTAGATCAATCTTGAAGAAAACTCCATATGAACTCTACAAAGAAAAGAAACCAAACATTTCATATTTTAAAATTTTTGGATGTAGATGTTTCATTCTAATAAATGGTAAAGATAAGCTTGGAAAGTTTGATGCAAAATCAGATGAAGGAATTTTCCTAGGATATTCATGACATGGTATATAGAGTATTTAATAAAAGAACATTGATTATGGAAGAATCCGTACATGTAATTTTTTATGAAACTAACTCTCTTAGAACAAGAGAAGAAGAGCTTGATGTGAATGCAGAAATTTTAGAAAATAAAATAAAAAATATATCACTTAAAAATATTTTCTCTCAAGAAAAAGAAGATAAAGAGCAAGAGGTTGAAGAAATAATGCCACATTCCCAAGATGATCAAGGTACATTCAACTTACCAAAAGAATGGAGGTATGATCATAATCATCCTAGAGAATTAATAATAGGTGATCCATCTCAAGAAGTTAAAACTAGATCATCTTTCAAAGAAGCTATGAATCATATTGCATTTGTATCCCATTTAGAACCTAAAAATATAATTGAAGCTGAAAAAGATCTAAATTGGATATTAGTAATGCAAGAAGACTTAAACCAATTTGAAAGAAATAAAGTTTGGAAATTAGTTGAAAAACCTAAAAATTTTCTTGTAATTGGTACAAAATGGGTCTTTAGAAATAAACTAGATGAGAGGGGCAATGTAATTAGAAACAAGGCTAGATTGGTTGCACAAGGGTACAATCAAGAAGAGGGTATTGATTTTGATGAATCTTTTGCACCCGTAGCTAGACTTGAAGCTATTAGATTACTTTTAGCATTTGCATGTTTCATGAACTTTCAATTTTTTTAAATGGATGTAAGAGTGCATTTTTAAATGATTTAATTGAAGAAGAAGTTTATGTAGAACAACCTCCAAGCTTTGAAAGTCAAGAATTACCTAATCAAGTATAGAAACTTAAGAAAACACTATATGGATTAAAACAAGCACCTAGGGCTTGGTATGATAGATTGAGTAAGTTCTTATTAAACAATGATTTTAAAAGAGATAATATGGATAAAATACTATTTATTAAAAGAAAATCAAGTGATCTATTGATTGTCCAATTATATGTTGATGATATAGTATTTGGTGCTACTGATGAAGTTTTGTGCAAAGAATTTGCTAATCTCAGGAAGGGTGAGTTTGAGATGAGCATGATGGAAAAGCTCAACTTTTTCCTCGAACTTCAAATCAAGCAATCAAAGGAGGGGATCTTCATCAACCAAAGTAAATATATCAAGAAAATGTTAAAGTAATTTGGGATGGAGAATGTCAAAGGAAGTGGCACCCCCATAAGCATAAGTTACAAGCTTGATTAAGACCCAAAAGAAAAAGTAGTAGATCCTAAGCTATATCGAGGTATGATTGGATCTTTACTATATTTAACTGCAAGTAGGATGGACATAATGTTTAGTGTATGCATGTGTGCGCGTTATCAATTAAATCCTAAGGAATCACATGTATTAGCAGTTAAAAGAATCTTTAAGTATTTAATAAATACTTAAGATATTGGTTTATGGTACTCTAAACAATCTTCATTAGACTTAATTGGTTATACTGATTCAGATTTTGCTGGTTGTTGCTTAGATAGGAAGAGTACAAGTGGTACATGTCAATTTGTAGGAGTGAATTTGATCTCATGGTTTAGCAAGAAACAAAACTTGGTAGTCTTGTCTATGGCAGAAGCCGAATACATTGCTGCTGGGAGTTGTTGTGCTCAACTATTATGGATCAAATAACAACTAGAAGATTATGGTATTACTTGTAATAATATTCCTATTCGATGTGACAATACAAGTGCCATAAATTTAACTAAAAATTCTATATTGCATTCAAGAACAAAACATATAAAAGTAATACATCACTTTATTAGAGAGCATGTTTAAAATAATGATATACTTCTTGAATATGTGCCTACTAAAAATCAAGTTGCTGATATCTTTATAAAATCCTTGAATGAAGAAAGATTTTGCATAATTAGAAAGCAATTAGGTTTATTTGATCCAATTTGTTAAATAAATATCTTATGATAATTAGTCTTAAAATGATGAGATGATTAGTTTTCATGTGATGAATCATCTAGTATTTACTCATTTAGAAGTGAAAATTAAATGAAAAAATTTCTAGACATGAAACACAAATATCAAAGTCTGTGCCAAACTGGGCCGACTCAATTTTTTTTCTTCTATAAAAACTAGGTCGTCCCAGTACTGGGCCGACCCAATTTTTCTTCATAGAAAAACTGAGCCGGCTAAGTTATCGAGCATCCTATTTTTTAAACGGATACACCGATGGCTTTTTCATCTTTCGTTTCCTAGCCATCTAGAGAAAAATCCTAGAAACCCTCAAGCCATTCCCTAGAAACCCATTTCCACTGCTCTTAGGAGGGATTTTGGAATCATGCCATGCAGGAAGCAAATCGTAACCCCTAGGTTTAAGCATGTACGTTGGGATCCGCCATTTAGAAGGGGGCACGCGGTGAAGAACAGCGATCAAAGTTCCATGAAGACCGTTCTTCTAAGTCATCTCAGTCCTCCTCACCTCCTCCTAAACCATCCACTCAACCCCTCAACCTCCCAGTCCAGTTTTCCCTCCATCTCATTCTTTCATACCCATTTCACTCTCCTCTAGGGCTGTCACAACTGGTAGAGGGTGGATTTTGACTTCCTAGCTAGAGAGGGTTTTGAATTTGGAGAGGGTTTGAAGTATCAAGGGTGGAAATACTGATGTTCTGGAATCAATCTCCCAACCTATCTGAATCTAGTACGGAAGTTTTATGGAAATTCAAAGATTAGCCCTAGCTCATTTGAATCAGAGGTAAAGAGGGTGAAAATCAATTTAACCATAGAAAAGCTAGGCAATTTAATTAGGGCACCCACTATTGGAGTTGAGAGGCTCGATGATCGAGCAAGTAGGCTACAGTTGTTATTTGGAAGGAACGATGCCATGCATTTTGAGAAAATCCATGCTAGAGACCTATCCATAGAGAATAGACTACTTCACCATATCTCTGCCCGAATTCTAGTGCTCCGAGTAGGAAGATTTGATTTTCTCAGTAAGAATGATATAGCTGTGATGTACCACATTCTTACAAGACAAAAGTTCAATCTTCCAGCCTTGATCTTGAGGGTAATGCAAGAAGCATCCCAAAGAGAAAAACCAGCAGTACCATACGGGATGTTCTTGACACTAGTATTCCAAGACTTTGGAGTTAGTCTGGAAGGAAAACCCAGTATGAAGCTTCAGCACTATAACACATACAATCTGAAATCAATGCATAGGATGAAGTTTAAATAGGTTAATAAAATTTGGGTGAAGTTAGATGAAGAAGGGGAAGAAAGACATGAGCTAGAGCCTATGCCACAGCATCCAGCATCTGTACCATCTTCATCCACTATCAGACTTGATGAAGATCAGATTGAGGAGATTGTGCAGCGCATCTCAACCAAGGTATTGAAGGAAAAATCTTATTTTTTGAGTTAGGTTTGTTCAGATCTGATTGAATCAAGAGGAATATTTCAAAAATTTTTCTCTAAGATCCTAATCAGATTTGAGACTCTTCAGATATGATCTTATTAATCTAATTAAATTAAATTAAATTAAATTAAATCTAATTTAATTGTACCTTTATTTTGGGTAATCCAATTATCCTATGATGATCTTGAAGTTTGCTTAAGGTTCTGGACGTAGCCATGCAAGCGCCTAGCCTCTACTGGTATCCACTCGGATAGAATTTGGAGATCTTTTTCTTCTCAATCAATCCTCCAAAAATTAGATCTAGATCTGATCTTGAAGGTCTTCAAAAACTCTTTTGAAGAATAACCATTGTCTCTTGCAGTAGTATTATCTTCTTCCTTTCCTGTCACCTTTCACTTGCTTGGATCGCACCTAACTTATGCCCAAAATCTCTTAGGCATGGAGAGGAGAGAGAGGACCAGAGGGTGGCATGGAGGAGGAAGAAAAGCTTTATGGCATGGGCTAAGGGCAGAATCTCTTTATTCTAGGTGCAAATAAGGTTTATATAGACCCTACTGCATCATGCAGTGCCACATCATCCCGGCTAATCACACCCTTTGTGCAATCAAATCTAAATCTGATTGGTGGGATGACATCATCTAATCTAATCAGATTAGAGTCCCTCAAAATTCTCCTTAGATGGTGTCAATACTGAGTCAAACAAGTCTTCTTGGCGCCATCTAGTTTGATTCCCTGAAGTAATTGGAGTTCCATCTGTATGGGATTCTAAATCTTATCCACATGGGGTGCACGCCTCCCTAGGCATGCATCCCTTGCCTGTCTACTTTTTAGTAGGAGAATAAGGCCCAAGGTTCTCTCCTATGGATGCATGACACATGGGCAGATGTCTAAGTGTCAAAGGTCAACATTTGACCAAAGTCCAAAGATAAGATTTAGCAGGTGACAGAAAATGGCAGGTGTTGTCTCAAATTTATTTCATAAATTAAGACAACCCTTTTTTTATCTGGACAAGCTCCAGTCAGACCAAGTAAAGGTTTCTGAGTGAGCCCAAATATATTTGGTTCAGTCGAGATAAATTTTAATGATTGTTAAAGGAGAACATTAGGCTCAATCATGTGCTAGCATGATTTTCTTGAGCCTAATTGATTCTTATTCAAATCAATTAAACTGGATTAATCCAATTGATGATATCTAGATTTAAATCTTTATTTGTATGATCCAGTTAGATTTAGTTCTATATGGTAATGGGATATGTCATGATCTCTATCATCAACATCATCAAAATATCTTTTGATGGATCAGAACTTTTCTAATTCAGACAATTACTATGATCGATCATCCAAATCATTCTAATTGCTCCCAAAATCTACTAGTGACATCTAGCAGCATATGGTGGCAACCCATCAGAACTGAAAGTGAACCTCTTCATGCAGTTTTCTATATGATTAAGTTTCTCTATCTTGAGCTCCGATCGGATTAGGATTAAAGTGATCTTATCAAACCCTAATATCCATCATATAAATTAATCATTTGATTCAAGTCCAATATGAAAATCCTAATAGAAACTCTTTCTATTATTTCACTCTGCCATGGCCATGAGCTTTATGGACTTGATTCTCATGATCATCGTAGGGCTACTCCTCTTCTACCGAGGTAGATAGATCCTCTATTGGTGCAATCCAATTCCTACAATGAACATGCTATAGCCAACATACACATTAAGATTCTGAATGGCTAGAAGATTGAGTTATGGTGTAGTCAAACTATAACACCCTCAAGGTGAACTATCGATGCACTTCAGATCAAAGATCAGATACACCACTGCAGCTTCAAGCCAGTCATCGATGAGAAGGTAGACTTCCTCATGACTGCTCGAGGTGATCATGCTTAATGCCCTCGTTCTCTAAAGAGTACCTATACTCTCGCTCCAATGTCTCTACATCATAGACTCAAGACTCATCTATCCTAAATAAGCGATCGTACACCAACCTTTCGGATCAATTACCATCCTTATGATGATCCTACGGTCGAAAGTATTTTATGAGTTAATAATGAAAATTCATGTCTTAAATTTTCAACTCTTGAAAATATGAACTATCATTGTCATTAACTCAAGAAATGTATCACAGATATTTTCAAATACATATTATGATAGAAAATAAATTATTTTATTATTTATAATCAAAATTATAATTTTGCCCTTAGAAGTGTATTATAAGTGTCAGCCAATCTGGCTTCAAGGGCACACATATCTAACAAACTCCCACTTGATCTAAAGCCAATTGACTACAAATCTAGATCCCATCTTCTCAAGGTAGGCTTCGATCTTCTGCTGGCCCAATAACCTTGTGAGTGGGTATGCCATATTATCCACAGAGTCGACTCTCTTGACCTCGACGTAATCTTTCTCGAGGTAATCATGGATGAGGTGGTATCACCACTCGATGTGCTTGGATTTTTGGTGAGACCTCAACTCCTTAGCTAGGGCTATGGCGTCATTATTATCGCAGTATAGAGGAATGACATCCGATGGCATCACTTCGATCTCTGCAGCAAACTTCTTGTACCAAAATGCCTCCTTCGTAGCTTCTGACGCAGCGATGTACTCTGCTTCCATGGTGTAGTCTGCTATTACTATCTGCTTGAAACTCTTTCAACTGACAACACCACCACTTCCAGATGTTGACTTTCGATCATCTATATCGGACATAAAATCTGAGTCTGTATACCCCTAGCTTGGAGTTCTCCATTATCAAAAATCAACAACATATCCTTAGTTCTTCTTAAGTACTTAAGGATACATTTCACAAAAGTCCAGTATTCTTCACCTGGATTTGACTGATATCTGCTCATAACACTCACAGCATGGGCTATATCAAGTTGTGTACATAACATGGTATACATGAGGCTTCCTATTGCTGAAGCATAAAGGATCTTGCTCATGTGTTCAATCTCCTCAGGTGTGTTGGGACACATTTTCTTGAAGAGATGAATGCCATGTCTGAAGGGTACTAATTTTCTCTTAGAGTTTTCCATGCTAAATCTCTTTAACACTTCCTCTATGTATATCTTCTGTGAAAGATCTAGCATCCTATTCGGTCTATCTCTATAGATCTTAATTCCTAGAATAAAGGATGCTTCTCCTAGGTCCTTAATGGAGAATTCTTTAGATAACCACATTTTAACTATGGTCAACATGAGAATATCATTCTCAATAAGGAGGATATCATCCACGTACAGTATGAGAAAGATAATAGCGCTCTCACTAATCCTTTTGAAAATGCATGGTTCCTCCTCATTTTTGATGAAACTAAATAATTTGATCACATCATTAAAATGAGTATTTCAGCTCTGAGATACTTGCTTAAGTCCATATATGGACCTTTGCAGCTTGCATACTTTATGATCAGCATCACTGGATGTGAAACCTAGTGGTTGTTCCATATAGATATCTTCCTCAAGGTATCCATTTAAGAACACCATTTTTAAGTCTATTTGCCATATTTCATAATTGAAATAGGCTGCAACAGCAAGCAATGTACGGATGGTTTTTAGCATAGCTACTAACGAAAAGGTATCCTGATAGTCAATGCCTTCATGCTGACTATCTCCTTTTGCCACTAATCTAGCTTTGAATGTCTTCACATTTCTATCTACACCAATCTTTCTCTTGTAGATTTATTTATACCTAATAGGTACTATACCTTCAGGTAGATCTACTAAGGTCCAGACTTGGATTGAGTGCATCGAGTCAATTTTTGACTTCATTGCCTCTAATCATTTCTTAGAGTCGATATCCGATATCGCCTCATCATAGGTTTTGGGATCATTACCATGAACCCTATTGCCTACGAGAAAAATTTTCTCTACTTCCTCTGAAATAGTACCTAAGTACCTCTCAGGAGGATGGAAAATTTTTTTCGATCTACAAGATGGAGGAGGTAGTGATTATATTGGCTCAAACTAATTTGGTTCCATAGGATCCTTAGCTCATTGCTCTTGTGAGACTTTCTCCTCGAGCTTGATCTGCTTTCCAATGCTGCCATCTTAAATAAACTATTTTTCAAGAAAAATGGCATGCCGACTTACAATCATATTGTGGTCTTCTAGAATGTAGAAATAATATCCTAATGACTCTTTAGGATATCCTATACATCGAGCTCTAAAGAACTTATAGTCTAACTTGTCCACTTGTTGTCTTTTGACATGAGTCAGACAATCCAAAATTCTGAAATGACTCAGACTTGGTTTCTTACTATGCCTTATCTCATATGGTGTGGTAGGAACGATTTTAGAGGAAATTCTATTCAGTAAATATATAGCGATTAATAGACTATATCCCCAAAAAAAAATTAGAAAGGTCTGTGAAGCTCATCATGGATGGGACCATATCTAATAGGGTCCGATTCCTCCATTCTGAAACTCCATTGAGTTGAGGTATTTCAGGTGGAGTCCATTGAGAGACTATGCCATTTTGCTTGAGATAGTCCAGGAATTTTCGACTAAGGTATTCACCTCCTCGATCTGATCGAAGAACCTTAATAGATTTTTTAGTTTGCTTTTTAACTTCATGTCTAAATTTCTTAAACTTTTCAAAGGCTTTAGACTTGTGTCTCATAAGATACACATACCCATACCGAGATAAATCATCGATAAAGATTATGAAGTAGTCAAAGTTGCCTCTAGCCGGCACATCAAATGGGCCACACACATCAGTATGTACTAGGGCAAGTAGTTCCGTGGCCCTTTCCCCATGTCCTACAAAAGGAAGCTTAGTCATTTTGCCATGAAGACATGATTCACAAATTGGATATGACTCGGAAGTCAACAAACTCAAGAGTCCGATTTTCTCTAATTTGTTAACCCTATCTTCTGCTATATGACCTAACCTTAGGTGCCATAGATACCTATCGTTTGGACTATCCTTGGATCATTTTGATCTTATAGCTTTTATATTTTGCTTGATATTAAAGACAGATACATCAATATGTAATTGGTAGCGACCATTAATGAAAAACCTATTTGCAATTTTATTTCTTTCATACAAAATATTACAATGGTCCTTAAGAAAACTAATTACATAGTTTTCTTGTGCTAAACATGAAATAGAAATCAAATTCCTGCTTGCAGTAGGCACATAATAACAATCCCTAAGTACTAAATCTAAGCCAGACGATAGTCGAAGAGGGTAGGTTCCCACGGCCACAACAGCAACCCTTACTCCATTTCCGACGCGTAGGATAATCTCACCATCCCTCAGCCTCCTGCTATCCTCAAGATCCTGCATGAAAGTGCACAAATAAGTACTAGAACTAAAAGTCAAGCACCTAACTAGATGCAGAAGAAACCATAAGGTTATATTCAATAACGAGCATACCTCCAGAAGGACCTGTCTTCTTCTTATTCTTCAGGATGGCCAGATATGTAGGGAAGTTCCACTTTTAGTGGCCATCAGTATTACAATGAAAATACTTTCCTTCATCAATGACCTTTTTCTTCAGCTCTGCCTTCTTTTTCTTTCCTCCTTCCATCTTCTATTTTTTTCACAGACTTCTTCTTCTTTTCAAAAAATTTTCTTTTGAAAGAAGTCCATTCCATAGCAAGTACTGAGCCTTTAGAATCTTTCATAGAAAGTTCAGCAGTAACCAGCATATTCATAAGCTCGGTCAAAATATTCTGAAGTTTATGCATATGGTAGTTTATGATGAACTGTCCATACGCATCAGTCAAGGATTGCAGAATTATATCATTCTATAGATCC
Source organism: Cocos nucifera (assembly GCA_006176705.1). Taxonomy (NCBI): domain Eukaryota; kingdom Viridiplantae; phylum Streptophyta; class Magnoliopsida; order Arecales; family Arecaceae; genus Cocos; species Cocos nucifera. The sequence goes on from QRFJ01000696.1 coordinate 317,010, forward strand.
TGGTCTAACTTCACTCTAAGCTTCTCAAGCTCTTCCAAGTCCTTGATTATCATCAGACAATGATCTTGGACTGATTGTCCATCACACATTTTAGCCTTAAACAGTCATTTAGTGATCTGATATTTGGCTGCATGACTCTGTTCACCAAATAACTCTTGTAGGTGAGCCAACATTTAGTGGATAGTCTTGATATCTTCATGTTGATGCTGAAGCTCATCAAACATCGAGCCCAACATGTAGTATCTAGTCTTATTATCTTCATCCATCCATTTGTCAAGAGATGCTCTTTGTTCAGCGGACGAACGAGCTGGTAAGGTGGAGGGATCTTGATCCAATACATGAGTCAACATCTCGAAACCTAAAATAATTTTAAAGTTCTAGAGCCAATCCTTGTAATTGAATCTGATCAGTCTATGGGTGACCAGGATATGGGCTAGTGGGTTGGATGCAGATATTTCTCTTTTTTCTATAGAGAGTCAAAGTTTCTAGTTAGATTTTATAATTAAGACTTAACTAATTTATTTAGGGATTTGATTTTTAAACAAATTAGCTTCCACTATTTTCTTGAATTTCTATACTCTCTCTGTAGAGATGCAAAAATCTCCATGATTACTGATTTTTAGTGGGTGGTGCAGTTCCATAAACTGACTCATCACCTCACCTAATAGTTATTGGTGATGGGTTAGCCAATGAGTGAATAACTCTTATCTAATGAGTCTCTAATCATGGTGCATCCAGACTTGGTCTCCAATTCATGAATCTTACCATGCCCAGAATATTGATCCACTCCTTAGTTAAGTCAGATCCACCATTTGCACAGATTGAATTTCTAATTGGATCTCTCATCGTATCCAGAATATTGAGCCCAATCCATCCTCTAGCCTGTAGCATCCAATGCCTAATAGACATGGTTGCGTCTTCTCAGTGCAACTGAACCACTATGAGCAGTCGAGAACAATCAATCCCGGGAAGGGCCCACATATCTACAATAGTGGGAGACCTTAGACTTAATCTTTTCTTAGGAAGATTTAATTTAGGTCTCTTTAAATTTGACTTGACATAGCCATAACCATTATGACTAATCTAGTGGCATGGATTAGCTCAAATTGTTAGCCACTTAGATCAGGACTGAGCCGACAAATATGGCCAGGTAAGTGAGACCAGTGGAAGGGATATGCCATTAATTTGATAAGAATGCATTCGAGTCGAGTAGCTCCCAATTAAAAACCAATCGATCGTATCTGCCAAACTTATCTTAGACACCAAATTATTGAGCCAGAACCAATCGAATTAGCCTACAATCTAGACTCTAACCACTGAGCCTAATTAGGTCTTAACTTGATCGATTACTCATGTGACTCGATCTTGACCCAGACTTAATCCTATTAGGCTAGTCAATTTAAGCACTCTTGATCCCATCTAACCAACTCTTGATTCGGTTTGATCAACTGCTAGACCTAATTGAGCTACCCAAGCCCGAACCTAATTTTATGAATATGTCTTAGATCTAAAAATTCTCAATTTTAGATCTAATATATTTTATAATCTTAATTTTTACTTAAGTTTAGGATTCATAAACAAAACATGTATATAAAATTCTAGGATTTCAGGATCTAGGATTTTACAGAAAATAAGTTTTAGATTTCTAATTAAGGATGAACATGCAGCACCCCTACACATCATAAGAACACCCCATCGAATGGAAGGAGAGGGCCTTTAAATCCTACTTTGTTCTTATGATCGGATGGCCAAGGAAAATGCCTTAATCAGAAACATGATAAATCTACAAAACTAGTTAGATCTATATCATATATCACATATATAAAAATTAATCTAACTAAAAATATATTTTGCATACATCTCATGTATCATATCATGCATATTTTTAGATCTAAATTATCTCATAAATATCTAAAAAATAAGATTTAAATTTGATCATATCAAATTAAAATATAATCTAGACAATTTTGTAGAACTATTCTATAACTAGTCTAAACATACATCTATCATATCTCATATGAATAAATTAAATAAATTTATTTTCTATTTTTTAGATCTAATTATAATATTTATAATATTAAAAAATAATAAATAAATATATCCAAAAATTATAACTAATTAAATTAAAGTTATGATCATGTTAGACTACACATAGAATAATTCTATTCCTAGTCTAGTTATGCATCTCATACATCTTAGATCTAGATTATTTAATTTTTAATTTTTTGATTTTAGATCTAATCATATCTCATGTGATATCTAAAATTATCTAATTATTAGATTAAAAATAAATTAAAATTAAATCTAATAAATTTTGGAACCTGGCTCTGATACCAATTGAAGGAAAAATCTTGTTTCTCATGTTAGGTTTGTTCAGATATGATTGGATCAAGAGAAATATTTCAAAAATTTTTCTCTAAGATCCTAATCAGATATGAGACTTTTCATATTTGATCTTATTAATCTAATTAAATTAAATTAAATTAAATTAAATCTAATTTAATTATATCTTTATTTTGGGTAATCCAATTATCCTATGATGATCTTGATGTTTGTCTGAGGTTCTGGACGTAGCCATGCAAGTGCCTGACCTCTACCGATATCTATTCGGATAGGATCTGGAGATCTTCTTTTTTTCAATCAATCCTCCAAAAATTAGATCTAGATATGATCTTGAAGGTCTTCAAAAACTCTTTTGAAGAACAACTGTTGTCTCTTGCAGCAGTGTTATCTTCTTCCTTTCCTATCGTCTTTCACTTGCTTGGATTGCACATAACTTATGCCCAAAACCTCTTAGGCGTGGAGAGGAGAGAGAGGACTAGAGGGTGGCATACAGAAGGAGAGAGAAAAGCTTTGTGGTGTGGGCTAAAGATAGAATCTCTTTATTTTAGGCGCAGATAGGGTTTATACAGACCCTGTTGTGCCATGCAGTGCCACATCATCCCAACCAATCATGGCCCTTTATGCAATCAGATCTAAATTTGATTAGTGAGATGACATCATCTGATCTAATTAGATTAGAGTCCCTCAAAACTCTCCTTAGATGGCACCAAGACTGGGTCAAACAAGTCTTCTTGGCGCCATCTAGTTTAATTCCCTGAAGCAACTGGAGTCCCATCTATATGGGACCCCAAATCTTATCCTCATGGGGCACATGCCTCCCTAGGCATATGCCCCTTTCTGTCTGCTTTTTAGCAAGAAGACAAGGCCCGAGGGTCTCTTCTATGGGTGCATGACACATGGGCAAATGTTTAAGTGTCAAAGGTCAACATGTGACCAAAGTTCAAAGACAAGATTTAGCAGGTGATGAAAAATGGTAGGTGTTGTCTCAAATTTATTTCATAAATTAAGATAATTCTTTTCTGACCTGGACAAACTCCAGTCAGACCTAGTAAAGGTTTTTGAGTGAGTCTAAATACATTTGGCTCAGTCGAGATACGTTTTAATGATTGTTAAAGGAGAACATTAAGCTCAATCGTGTACTAGCATGATTTTCTTGAACCTAATTGAATCTTATTCAAATCAATTGAAGTGAGTTAATCCAATTGATGATATCTAGATTCAAATCCTTATTTGTGTGATCCAGTTAGGTTTAATTTTGTATGGTAATAGAATATATCATGATCTCTATCATCGACATCATCGAAACATCTTTCGATGGATCAGAACTTTTCTGATTCAGATAATTATGATCGATCATCCAAATCATTCTAATTGCTCTCAAAATTCATCGGTGATATCTAGCAGCATATGGTGGCAATATATCAGAACTAAAAGTGAACCTCTCGGTGCAATTTTCTATGTGATTAAGTTCCTCTATCTTAAGCCCCGATCGGATTAGAGTTAAGGTGATCTCGTTAAATCCTAATATCCATGATATGAATTAATCATTCGATTCAAGTCCAATGTGAAAACCCTAATAGAATTTTTTTTATTATTTCATTCTGCCATGGACATGGGCTTTATGGACTTAATTCTCATGATCATCATAGGACTACTCCTCTTTTATCGAGGTAGATAGATTCTCTATTAGTGCAATCTAATTCCTACAATGAACATGCTATAGCCAACATACATCTCAGAATTTCGAATGGCTTGAAGATCGAGTTATGGTGTAGTCAAACTATAACACCCTTAAGGTGAACTGTCGATGCATCTCAGGTTAAAGAATCAAACATACCATTGCAGCTTCGAGCCAGTCATCAATGAGAAGGTAGACTTTCTCATGATTGCTCGAGGTGGTCATGCTCAGTGCCCTCGTTCTCTAACGAGTACCTATACTCTCTCTCTCCGATGTCTCTACACTGTAGACTCAAGACTCATCTATCCTAAAGAAGCAATCGTACACCAATCTTTCAAATCAATCACCATCCTCATGATGATCCTACGGTCGGGAGCATTTTTTAAGTTAATAATGAAAATTCATGTCTTAAATTTTCAACTCTTGAAAATATGAACTATCATTGCCATTAACTCAAGGGATATATCACAGACACTTTTAAATATATATTGTATAGAAAATAAACTATTTTATTATTTATAGTTAAAATTATAATTTTGTTCTCATAAGTGTATTACAAGTATCAGCCAATCTGGCTTCAAGGGCACACATATCTAACATGTATATGATAGACTCTTCGATGATCTTTCCTAATTGATGGAGAATGCTGTAAGGAAGGTGTTCGCTGAGTAGCACACTTCTGCATCCGACCCTTCAAAGCCTAGTGTCGATTAGATTGTATTTAAGTCCTTTTAGTTATGCTTAGAACATTTTGGTTGTAAATGTCTATGATATGTAATGTTCAAACTTTAATATTTTGTAAGCTTGCAAGTCCTTGTATCTATAAATGAATGAAGTTTGACTTTTGGCTTGAATTGCATCAAATTCTTCATATGAATGAATGAAATTATCTCCTTTCATGCTTGATAGAATTTCTTTACATTGTTGTATACTTTTTGATAATGACAAAAAGGAGAAGAAAAAAATGAGTATTGAAAATTTAATTAAATCTAAAGAATGGCACAGTATGGCACACTATTTAAATGGGATCGCATCCTACTTAAATAGGCATTACTTCAGCAAAAATAAATAAAGAATATGCAAATAAGTGAAAGCCATCATAACTCGAATTATTAAATTGAAACCTTAGCACATAGTAAGGGGGAGCAACACAAATTTGACTTAGATCAAATAGGGTTATTACACTTAAGGGGAGCATATATAAATTGATAAAATGAATATGATGCATGAGTTAATTGATAAGATTGAATGAAAATATCATTTTCAAATATCAACAAAAGATTATACTCAAAAGATTTTGTCATCATCAAAAAGGGGGATATTGTTGATCCTAGATTGATTTTGATGATAACAAAAGCATTTGAGTATAAATTGTTATATTACTAACATTGTTTATGAGAATGTGTAGTTGTAAATCTCAAGTGCTCACAAATACCAAGTGTTTTCATTCATTAGTTATTCAAGATTTTAGAGAGGACATTTCAAATTGGAATCATCTTTCAAGAGGTTTTAATTAAGGATAAATCAAGACAAAAAGACAAATCTAACCTACAAAATAAATTAGAGAAGAAAGGATCATAAATAGTGTTTGGTATGTTTGGCATGCAAATTGAGCCAATCCAGTCTGAGACTAAGTCGATTCAGTTTGAGACTGAGCCGTCCTAGTCTCAGTGGAAGCAAAAGACAGAATGGCTAAATTTTTCTTAACCTAAGGGACTGAGCCAACCTAGCTGAAAACTGAGTTGATCCAGTGGAACTAGGTCGACCCAGTCATAAAGTGAGCCATCCTAATCTCAGACAATAGAAGAAGATAGAAACAGTATTTCAAAATTTTTGAGACTGAGCTGACCCAGTTTGGACTGAGCCAATCTAATTTAAAATTGAGCCAGCTCAGTGCTTGTAACAGCTAGTTTTCAGTTCTGCAGTTTTTTCACTCCACACGTCTTCCAACGACTATTTTGGATCTTCTAATGGCTAGATCACTTTCAAAAGTCTATAAAGATAACTTGTAATGGTGGAAAACATAAGGGATACTTAAGGAAACACTTGAGACATGAAAAACAACTTTTGAACATACAAGAGAGAGCTTCCAAGTAGATTTTCAATCCTTCAAGTGTGTGAGCTCAATAGTAAAAAGGAAGAAGTGCTTTTTAGTGTTATTCATATCCTTCCAACATCCTCAATCATAGAGAAGTTAGGCCATCATCATTAAAGATCAACTCCTACTTCTTTCAAGCATTCAAGAGAAGAAATCAAGCCTATAAGCCAAGCTTCCAGATTTTCTTCTCCTAAGCTTCAAGAGTTTGCTTTTATTTTATTTACTGTATTATTTATTTTTATTTTAAGTTTCTTGGGATGAGAAACTTGGATTGGTCCAAGCCTAGAGTTGGACATTATATGGTTGTGATTGGAAAGCCAAAGTGAAAATCAATCAGGATTGATTGTTAGCCTAAAAAAATAATCATTGTATGGTTGTGGTTGGTGAGCCAAGGTCAAAACCAACTAAATTAGATTATGAGCTCAAGTAAAACAATTGAACTATAATCAAGCCTAGTGATTATAGTTAAATTTCTAAGTGATTTACTTAGGAAGTGGACGTAGGTGCTGAGTTTGGCATCGAATCACTATAAAATCATTGTATTTGTGATTGTATATTATTATTTTATTGATTTTCTTTACTGTACATTACATAGCTTATTTGTTGGTATTTAATTAGATCAATCTACTTACATCATAAGCTTAAAATTTAAAATATCTAATTCATCCTCCCTCTTGGATAGCCATACTTGGGCAACACCAGCTCCGAAGCATAATCGTCATGCTCCTTTTGGAGCCGACTAGCCTCGTGTCTTTTCGTCTAGATTTGAGACTTCTGAGTCTCAATAATCCATTCGACCGCCTCCCTATCATCATGGACCGATGCCAACTTAGATCGTGTAGCTCCCAACTCCGAGCGTAGCAAATCCAGGTCATTGTTAGTTGACTCCAAGTAGGCATGCACTGATTCTACGTCAGCTCGTGCCGACTCTACGTCGGCTCGCGCTAACTCCAGCTCGATCTTCAGTCAGCAGTTCTTCTCTTCAAATCTCTTCTCCTATTCCTCCATCATCTTCATCTTATCAGAGGCAACTTGAAGATGCTGAGGGGCGGCATTCCTTTCGATAGCAATCGCCATCACCTTATCCTTCCAACCCTGGCGTATCTCGATAAAATTACATATGAATCTACCCAACTCCAACATATCATGCATCGCCTGATCAGAAAAACAAATAGAATGAGTAAAAGGAAGGAAAAATAAGAAGAAAGAGAAAAGTAACTTACCTTAATAAGTGAAATATAGAACGATGAAAGTATGTCGTTCAGAGTCCAACTTCTTCGACTCTTCTTATCTGCCGGAAGAAGTATCCCATTAACCAGCTGCTTTGCTAATGCTGGGTTTGTCAATGCCGACTCTCCAAGCGAGACTTGAATGTTAATTGACTTCGATCCGCTTGGAATCCCGCTTACATCTGAAGATGCAGGGGCCTTCCCCTATCGATAAGCCACTGGCTGCTCGAATGGATTCGACATCCATTTGAGAGTCGGTGGCATTGAAGGAATGGTCGGCTATTTTTCTCTCGATCCAACTTCAGGCATTGATGGTGTCCGGGATACTGCTGGCTTGATGAGAGCCACTGGAGGCTCGATGACCACCACATCATCGTCTGATTCCTCAATAGCTGGCGGAGCTCTCACCGACATATCTACAATCGGTGTGGACATCGATGCATCTTAAGTCAGAGCTAGGGCCGCCAACATGATGGCCGCTTTCCCAACTATGCCAAAAATATTGATCGATGGGACATCGGTTGGACCAGTCATAACCGATGGAACATCGGTTGGAGGTACTACCACCATTGGAATGTCAGCCCTCTATTTCTTGGCCGCCTTCGATGACCCTTCGCTAGCGGTTGACTTCCATTTTCCCATGAGTCGACGGATGTCAGCCACCAAAAGAGAAGAAGAATGCATGGCTGCAAACACAAAATAAAGGAAAAATCAGTCAAAGATAAAAACAAAAAAGAGAAATCCAAAGAAATATATCGGATCATACCAGCACTCGGTACCAGACCAAGTCCAGCATCATACAATGCTTGATCGGTTAGTAGATCCTTTTGCTTCAGGACCTTCATATCCTTTAGCTTCAAAAAATCCTCCTGATTGGCCGGGTCGACCCAATTATTATCATTCGGACTGGTGTTTGGAGTCCCTCAGACGAATGAAAAACCCCAAGGAAGAATAGATGACACAGAAAAACTGAGTATTTCAATCATGAATAGACAATGGATGACTGGAGATAAAAGAAAGCCCCTTTCTTAGGGCAAACATCCACCAGTCATTGGCCTTCGAATGCAAACGAAGGGAAAAGAAAGGATGAAACAAAGAAAGATGAGTGGTCGGGATTGAATGACAAAGAAGAGCAAAAGAAATCAAATCTAAATAGAATTTGGTGCGAGTTGTGCCGGATAGATCAGATAATAATCTAGGACGTTTCGAATGAATTTTGGGATTGAAAATCGGAGATCCGACCTAAGATTTTCTATATAAAATGCTACCTGATCAATCGGCGAAGAAGACACCCGAGCTTCCAGACCAGAAGCAAAGAACTAAAATTGCTCCGGAACTTGATACTATTCGACGATCAACTATAAACTCAGTCAGTGAAGAGACCTCCATTGCTGGACCAGGAGAAAACACTATGGCCGAACCAAACGATCGACTACTCCCTACTCTACCCCTACCTCTTCCAGCCATTATAAAAATTAATGAAAAACTCTAAGAAGGAAGGAAATCTAACTTAAAAGATTGAAAGGAGACTTGGAAAACATTGAAAACAAAGAAAGATGGAGAACTTAGAGCTCCAACACCAGCAGAAAACTTAGTCATGGTAAAAGCTTAGGAAGAATAACAGTGATCTTGTATATATATGAATCATCGATGGTTAGGATTACTTTGGTAAAAATAAGACTACCTAGATTTTTGACACCTGGTAGAATCTGAACCCTCGAATGTTCGGACGTTTCAATGCACCTCCATTCAGATCATGCCACGATACCACAATCCATGGGAATGGTCGACGATCATTGACCGTGCGACATGTAGCATTATCGGATGAATCCAATAGATTATTAGGCTATCAAATCACCTTTTCAGTTGATTGTGCTAATGATGGCAGCACGATTATCGAAATGACAAAATGATGAAATCCTTCTTACTGAACATGCTAATAATTATTGCACGATCATCAGAATGACCAGGTGTCCCCTCGATTTAAACACCAAGAGAAGTGTAGTCGCCAAATTGAAACTCGAAGCAATAATGAAAACCCTTATGCTCAAAATGACGAACCACATGGCAAGCCATGTGTCTTCACTTTGAACTCGAGAGTGGGGGCAACTATTAGGTCCATTGACTTAACCATCCCAATTTGGCATCTATTGGGGATAAACCCTACTCTTGCCGAAGTCCAGTTCAATGCTCAACCTAATGCAACTAGTAGCCACGGAAGAGCTTTAGCGGATGGATCTTAGCCAAACTCCTACAGTCGATCGAACTATTTAGCGGTCGAGCTCCTTCGAACTCCCAGCCGTCGGACTTTAGCCAAACTCTTTATCGACCGAGCTTCTTCGGACTTCCAGTGGTCGGGCTTTAGCCGAACTCCTCAGTAACCGAGCTTCAGTCGGACTCCCGTAAGAGCCAAACTCTCCAACGATCGAGCTTTAGTCGCACTCCTCCAGCCAGATGCCTATGGGAGCCAAACTCCTTTCGAGCTTCCTCTTCAGAAGTCCGAACTCCTTTGGAATCGATATATGCCAAAGTCTATCAATCAATGTCTGCTTTCTCAAAGTTATGACTATTAAAGCTGGACCAACGGTCACCATCAGTCTACCACAGGCGACGCTATAGACGGCTCCGCCAGACCTCGAGCAGCCCACCGCTGTTGGATGGTATGGCTGTCGCTATCGATCTAATGATACCATCCTCTCTGCATCAAATCCGGTGCAGCCTTGAGCAGCCCACCATCAGGCAGCTGCAGCTGTCATCATCAAGCTCCGCCTATAAAAATGATCCTTCAGATATGCTAACTCTAAGCTCTAAACTCTCCTCTCCATCTCTAAACTCTGTCGAACTCATTCTAGAGCACTCCATTCCTATTGGCCAAAGCTGACTTGATCGTCGGAGGGTCCTGTCGGAGCCACTATTAGATATATGTGCCTTAGAAGCCAGAATTGGCTGACACTTGCAATACACTTCTAGGGGCAAAATTGTAATTTTGACTAAAATCAATAAATGGGTTATTTTCTATCACATATGTGTATTTAGTGTCTGTGATACATCCTTTGAGTTAATGGCAATGATAATTCATATTTTCAAGAGTTGAAAATTTAAGACATGAATAATCATTATTAACTCATAAATTGCTCCTGACCATAGGATCATCACAAGGATGGTGATTGATCCGAAAGGTTGGTGTACAATCGCTTCTCTTTAGTAGATGAGTCTTGAGTCTACAGTGTGGAGACACTAGAGCGAGAGTACAGATACTCATTAGAGAACGAGGGCACTGAGCGTGACCACCTCGAGTAGTCATTAGGGAGTCTACCTTCTCGTCAATGACTGACTCGATGCTGCAGTAGTGTGTCTGATTCTTTGACCTGAGGTGCATCGGCAGTTCACCTTGAGGGTGTTATAGTTTGACTACACCATTACTCGATCTCCTAGCCATATGGAATCCTGAGGTGTATGTTGGCTATAGCATGTTCATTGTAGGAACTGGATGGCATCAAGATGGAATCTATCTACCTTCGGTGGTAGAGGAGCAGCCCTATGATAATCATGAGAATCAAGTCCAGAAGTCCATGGCCATGGCAGAGTGAAATAATAGAAAGAGTTTCTATTTAGATTTTCACATTGGACTCGAATCGAATGATTACATCATATGACAGAAACTAAGGGTTTGACGAGTTTACCTTAACCCTAATCTGATCGGGGCTCAAGATAGAAGAACTTAATCACACAGATAGCTGCACCAAGAGGTTCGCATTCAGCTCTGATGGGTTGCCACCATATACTGCTAGGTGTCACTGGTGGATTTTGGGAGCAATTAGAATGATTTAGATGATCAATCATTCTAGCTGTTCGAATCAAAGAGTTTTGATCCATCGAAAGGAGTTTCGATGATGTCGATGATAGAGATCATGACATATCCCATTACCATACAGAACTGAACCTAACTGGGTCACACAAACAAGGGTTTGAATCTGGTGATCATCAATTGAACTGATCTAGTTCAATTGATCTGAATGAGATTCAATTAGGTTCAAAAAAATCATGCTAGCACTCGATTGAACCTAACGTTCTTCTTTTTCTATCATAAATAAGTTGTCTTGTCTGAGTCAAAGGAGTTTGTGCTCAATCAGAGGCCTTCATATGGTCTGACTGGAGGTTGTCCAAGTCAGAATAGGTTGTCTTATTTTGTAAGACATTACCTATCATTTTTGGTCACCTGTCATTTCTTGTTCTTTGACTTTGGTCAAAAGTCTACCTTTGATTGGTCAAACATTGACCATTAACACTTTGACTTTTGACCACATGTCATGCACCTATTGGAGAGCTGGTGGGGGCCTATCCTCCGATCAGAACCTGGCAAGGAGGAGGGCGCACGCCACCCTAGGCGTGTGCCCAAGTTGGAGGCGCCTAAGAGTCCTTGTTGGACAAGGACTCCATCTTCGTTTTGGATTCCAATTAGAGTTCTTCTAAGAACCAACTTTGACTGGTCTTAAGCGCCCTCTAAGGAGGAATCCAAGGGACTCTATTCCCACCAATCAGATTTAGATCTGATTTCATAAAAGATTGTGATTGGTTGGGAAGAAGAGGAGTTGGATCAAGTTAGTCTATAAATAAGACCCTGTACCTAACTCAGATTGTGATATATGATTGAATAAGAGTTTCCATACGCCCCAAGGCTGCCTCTCCCCTCCTTCTCCATGCCAAACCACCTTCTCCCCTTGCTCTCCATGTCCAAATGGAGTTTTGGATTTTTGTTGGTGTGATTCAAGCAAGAGAAAGGCGATCAAAAGCAAGAAGGCTGCGCTGCTACAAAGGACGACTGCTGATCTTCAAAAGGAGTTTTGAAGATCCTCTAGATCAGATCCAGATCAAATTTTTGGAGATGTGATAGAGAAGAAGAGGATCTCCAGATCCAGTTCGAGTGGATACCGATAGAGGTCAGGCGCTTGCATGGCTAGATCCAGAACCTTCCGCTGCATACAGGATCATCAACAGGGTAATAGGATTACCCAAATTAGGTAAATTAAATTTGATTTAATTTATTCTTATTTATTTTATTTATTAAAATAATATTAATCAGATCTAAAATATTTCAGATCTGATATAGATCAAAAAAAAAATTTTTGAAATATATCTCTTGATCTGATCAGATCTGAACGAACTTAGACCGAAAAATCAGGATTTCTCTTCAGCCATCCCCCACCGGCTCTGGATAGGACTTTATTTTGCAGATCTCCAATGGCGACCTTGTCCACCTCCGCTTCAGCTAATTTTGACGATGATCAGATTCTCCATCAACAGATTGGCGCTGGGAGGAAGGGCCCAAACTTTCGAGATTTTTTTATTCTTAAAGGAGTGCTCGACGATGATTTCTCTCTTTCCTCTCCGAAGATCTCTCTTCTTTCTCTTTAGAGTTTTTTTTCGAAGAGAAAATGCCTCTCAAGAGAGCTTCGACTCGACGATCAGCGGCCTCCATGCCAGGTCCATCTGCTCTCATTTCAGTCCCGGTAGCCCAGGTTCTACCTGAAGCCATCGTAGATGTGAAGCAGTTCAACCTACTAATCCAGCAGGTTTGTGGCCTCGCCAAGATTATGTAGGTCATGCGACAGCTTCCAACGAAGACTTTGCCAGCAAATCCACCATGAGGATGCCAGGAATCGGCCTTAAGGAAGAGCGTTTGGCCTAGCATACCAATCACCCTAAGGGAGGAGAAACAGAGCAGAAGTTCTCCCGATGAAGGCTGCCAAACTCACCCTCAAGCTCATCATCAAGGAAGCCCCGACAATGGGGCATGAAGTTCTCCCGCAAGTTTCACAAGAGGATGGAATTAAGTTCGACCATGCTTATGACCTCCCCAATGCAAGCAAAGCCCGAACCCCTCGAGCTCGCCACCAAGGAAGCCCCGATAGAAGGATGCGAAGAAGTCCTCCTCCTGAAAGATTTTGCGACAATGCCCCCGCAATGCTCCTCCAACTCAAATTCTCACGAAAGTTAAGAATCAGCTACCAAGATCAGAAGAATTACGAATCTCTCCCAAACAAGCACGATCGAAGCAAGTACTGCCTCTACCATCGTGACCATCGCCACGACACTGAGGAATGCATTCAGCTCTGAGATGAAATCGAGGAGCTCGTCAAAAAGGGATGGTTGGATAAATTTCTTTGACGTCGGTCGAAAGTAGGAGAAGATCAGACAAGGGCACTACCATAGCCAAAAACAATAAGAAGGTTGGCCGCCTCATGGCATCATCAACGTTACCCCTGGGAGGAGCTTGGTACTTTGACGATTCGTCATCTCTCAGCATCAAAGCCAAGAGAAGCCTACTCCAAATTGAGAAGGCCAGCATGAGATAGAGGAGGTCATCCAGCCCGGGACTTACTACTTAAGGGAATTCGGAGGAATAACGCCCCCATGACCCTAAAATGGGGATGTGCCGCCAGTAACTTTCCCTCGGTAAAATACTTCCCTCTCAATAATATTATTTTTGGGTGAAAAGACTATGTGATGACAGGAAAGAAGCAGTCAATAGTTGCCGTGTTAGGAGTAAGAGAAGAACCTCATCCTAACACGAGCAGATCAAAGATCTTCAACCTCAATTGTAGGAGATAAGATTTCTCTCGAGGCAACCTCGACTGTAGGAGATAAGATCTCCTTTGAGGATCCAGGCCAACCTCGGCTGCGGGAGATAAGATCTCTTCCGAGGCAAACTCGACTGCAAGAGATAAGATCTCCTCCGAGCGCCCGCATTAACCTCGATCGTAGAAAATAAGATCTCCCCCAAGGCAACCTCGGCTATAGGAGATAAGATCTCCTCCGAGCGTCCACATCAACCTCGACCGCAGGAGATAAGATCTCCCCTGAGAGTCCGGGCCAACCTTGACTGTAGGAGATGAGATGTCCCTCGAGGCAACCTCGACTGCAGGAGATAAGATCTCCCCCGAGCGCCCACATTAACCTCGACCGTAGGAGATAAGATCTCCCCTGAGGATCCGAGCCAACCTTGGCTGTAGGAGATGAGATCTCCTCCGAGGCAAACTCGACTGCAGAAGATAAGATCTTCCTCGAGCGCCTGCATCAACCTCAGCCGTAGGAGATAAGATCTCCCCTAAGGGTCTGAGCCAACCTCGGTTGTAGGAAATGAGATCTCTTCCGAGGCAACCTCGGCTGTAGGAGAAAAGCTCTGCCCTAAGCGTCCGCATCAACCTCAAGCCGTAGGAGATAAGATCTCCACTAAGCATCCAGACCAACCTTGGCTGCAGGAGATGAGATCTCTCTCAAGGCAAACTTGACTGTAGAAGATAAGATCTCCCCGAGCGCCCACATCAACCTCGGTCGTAGGAGATAAGATCTCTCCAGAGGGTCTGAGCCAACCTCAACTACAGGAGATGAGATCTCCCCTAAGGCAAACTCGACTGTAGGAGATAAGATCTCCTCCGAGCGCCCGCATCAACCTCGGTCGTAGGAAATAAGATCTCTCCCGAGGCAACCTCGGTCGTAGGAGATAAGATCTCTTCTGAGGATCCGGGCCGACCTCGGCTGCAGAAGATAAGATCTCTCCCGAGGCAACCTCGGCTGCAAGAGATGAGATCTCCCATGAGGCAAACTCGACTGTAGGATATAAGATCTTCTTCGAGGCAACCTCGGTTTGTAGGAGATAAGATCTCCTCCGAGCATCCGTATCAAACCTCGATCGTAGGAGATAAGATCTCCTCCGAGGCAACCTCGGTCGTAGGAGATAAGATCTCTCCTAAGGGTTCGGGCCAACCTCGACTGTAAGAGATGAGATCTCCCCAAGGCAAATTCGGCTGTAGGAGATAAGATCTCCCCCGAGCGCCCGCATCAACCTCGGCTGTAGGAGATAAGATCTCCCCCGAGGCAACCTCGACCATAGGAGATAAGATTTCCCATGAGGATCCGGGCCGACCTCTCCCAAGCGCCCGCATCAACCTTGATCGTAGGAGATAATATCTCTCCTGAGGCAACCTCGGTCGTAGGAGATAAGATCTTTTCTGAGGGTCCGGGCCAACCCCAGCTGTAGGAAATGAGATCTCCCCCGAGGCAAATTCGGCTGCAAGAGATAAGATCTTTCCTGAGGCAACCTCGACTGTAAGAGATAAGATCTCCTCCGAACACTTGCATCAACCTCGACCGTAGGAGATAAGATCTCTCCCGAGGCAACCTCGATCGTAGGAGATAAGATCTCCTCTGAGGGTCCGGGCCAACCTCGACTGCAGGAGGTGAGATCTCCCCCGAGCATCCGCAAACTCGATTGTAGGAGATAAGATCTCTCCTGAGGTAAGCTCAGCTGCAGGAGATAAGATCTCCCCCAAGCATCCGCATCAACCTCGACTACAGAAGATAAGATCTCCCTCGAGGCAAACCTCAACCATAGGAGATAAGATCTCCCTTGAGGGTCCGGGCCAATCTCGGCTGCAGGAGATGAGATCTTCTCCGAGGCAAACTCGATTACAGGAGATAAGATCTCTCCCAAGCGTCCACATCAACCTCAGCCGCAAAAGATAAGATCTTTCCCAAGGCAAACCTCGGACACAGGAGATAAGATCTCCTCTGAGGGTCTGGGCCAACCTCGGCTGCAGGAGATGAGATTTCTTCCGAGACAAACTCAGCTACAGGAGATAAGATCTCCTTCGAGGCAATCTCAGCTGCAGCAGATAAGATCTCATCCGAGCACCTGCATCAACCTCGACCGCAGGAGATAAGATCTCCTATGAGGCAATCTCGGCCGTAAGAGATAAGATCTCCCCTGAGGATCCGGGCCAATCTCGGTTGTAGAAGATGAGATCTCCCTCGACCTCCGAGCATGCGCATCAACCTCGACCGCAGGAGATAAGATCTCTCCTGAGGGTTCAGGCCAACCTTGGCTCCGGGATATAAGACCTCCCCCGAGGCAACCTCGGCTGTAGGGATAAGATCTCCCCCAAGCATCCGTATCAACCTCAGTCGTAGGAGATAAGATCTCTCCCGACGCAATCTTGACTGTAGAAGGTAAGATCTCCCCCAAGTGCGCGCATCAACCTCGACTGCAGAAAATAAGATCTCCCCCTGAGCGTGCGCATCAACCTCGACCGTAGGAGATAAGATCTCCTCTGGGGAAACCTTGGCTGCAGAAGATAAGATCTCCCCCGAGCGCGCGTATCAACCTCGACTGTAGGAAATAAGATCTCCCCAAGGCAACCTCGACCGTAGGAGATAAGATCTCCCCTGAGGATCTGGACCAACCTCGACCGTAGGAGATAAGATCTTTTTCCGAGCGTCATAACAACCTCGATTGCAGGAGATAAGATCTCCCCCGAGCGTTCTGCACCAACCTCGGCTGTAGGAGATGAAGATCTCTTCCCGAAGCGCCCGTAACAATCTTGGTTGTATGGAAATAAGAATCTCCCCCGAGCGCGCGCATCAACCTCGACCGTAGGAGATAAGATCTCCTCCGAGGCAACCTCGACCGTAGGAGGTAAGATCTCTTTAGAGGGTCTGAGTCAACCTCGGCTGTAGGAGATGAGATCTCCCCCGAGGCTATCTCGATTGCAGCAGATAAGATCTCCTCCGAGCACCCGCATCAACCTCGACCGTAGGAGATAAGATCTCTCCTAGGGCAACCTCAGCTGTAGGAGAAAAGCTCTACCCTGAGCATCCGCATCAAACCTCAGCCGTAGGAGATAAGATCTCCACTAAGCGTCCGGACCAACCTTGGCTGTAGGAGATGAGATCTCTCTCTCGAGGCAAACTTGACTGCAGGAGATAAGATCTCCCTCGAGCGCCCACATCAATCTCGATCGTAGGAGATAAGATCTCTCCAGAGGGTCTGGGCCAACCTTGACTGCAGGAGATGAGATCTCCCCTAAGGCAAACTCGACTGTAGGAGATGAGATCTCCTCCGAGCGCCCGCATCAACCTCGGCCGCAAGAGATAAGATCTCTTCCGAGGCAACCTCGGTCGTAGGAGATAAGATCTCTCCTGAGGATCCGGGCCGACCTCGACTGCAGAAGATAAGATCTCCCCCAAGGCAACCTCGGCCGCAAGAGATGAGATCTCCTCCAAGGCAAACTCAACTGTAGGAGATGAGATCTCCTCCGAGGCAACCTCGGTTGCAGGAGATAAGATCTCCCCCGAGCATCCGTATCAACCTCGACCGTAGGAGATAAGATCTCCCCGAGGCAACCTCGGCCGTAGGAGATAAGATCTCCCCTAAGGGTTTGGGCCAACCTCGACTGTAGGAGATGAGATCTCCCCAAGGCAAACTCGGCTGTAGGAGATAAAATCTCCCCCGAGCGTTCGCATCAACCTCGGCCATAGGAGATAAGATCTCCCCCGAGGCAACCTCGACCATAGGAGATAAGATTTCCTATGAGGATCCGGGCCGACCTCCCCCAAGCGCCCGCATCAACCTCGACCGTAGGAGATAATATCTCTCCTGAGGCAACCTCAGTCGCAGGAGATAAGATCTTTCCTGAGGGTCCGGGCCAACCCCCGGCTGTAGGAAATGATATCTCCCTCGAGGCAAACTCGGCTGCAAGCGATAAGATCTTTCCTGAGACAAACCTCGGCTGTAAGAGATAAGATCTCCTCCGAGCGCTCACATCAATCTCGACTGTAGGAGATAAGATCTCCCCCGAGGCAACCTCGATCGTAGGAGATAAGATTCTCCCCTGAGGGTCCGGGCCAACCTCGACTGCAGGAGATGAGATCCCCCCGAGGCAAACTCGACTGTAGGAGATAAGATCTCCTCCGAGGTAACCTCGGCTGTAGGAGATAAGATCTCCCCCGAGCATCCACATCAACCTCGACTACAGGAGATAAGATCTCCCTCGAGGCAACCTCGACCGTAGGAGATAAGATCTCCCTTGAGGGTCTGGGCCAACCTTAGCTGCAGGAGATGAGATCTTCTCCGAGGCAAACTCGGTTGCAGGAGATAAGATCTCCCCCAAGCATCCACATCAACCTCAGCCGCAAAAGATAAGATCTTTTTCGAGGCAACCTCGGACACAGGAGATAAGATCTCCTCTGAGGGTCTGGGCCAACCTCGGCTGCAGGAGATGAGATTTCTTTCGAGACAAACTTGGCTACAAAAAATAAGATCTTCTTCGAGGCAACCTCGACTGCAGCAGATAAGATCTCATCTAAGCACCTACATCAACCTCGACCGCAGGAGATAAGATCTCCTCTGAGGCAATCTCGACCGTAAGAAGATAAGATCTCCCCTGAGAGTCTGGACCAATCTTGATTGTAGAAGATGAGATCTCCCTCGACCTTCGAGCGCGTGCATCAACCTCGACCACAGGAGATAAGATCTCTCCTGAGGGTCCGGGCCAACCTTAGCTGTGGGAGATAAGACCTCCCCCGAGGCAACCTCAACTATAGGGAGATAAGATCTCCCCGAGCATCCGTATCAACCTCGGCCGTAGGAGATAAGATCTCTCCCGGCGCAATCTTGACTGCAGAAGGTAAGATCTCCCCCGAGTGCACGCATCAACCTCAGCTATAGAAAATAAGATCTCCTCCGAGCGCGCGCATTAACCTCGATCGTAGGAGATAAAGATCTCCTCTGGGGCAACCTTGGCTGTAGAAGATAAGATCTCCTCCGAGCGCGCGTATCAACCTCGACTGTAGGAGATAAGATCTCCCTCGAGGCAACCTCGACCGTAGGAGATAAGATCTCCTCTGAGGATCTGGACCAACCTCGATCGTAGGAGATAAGATCTTTTCCGAGGCAACCTCGGTTGCAGGAGATAAGATCTTCCCCGAGCGTCCGCACTAACCTCGGCTATAAGGAGATGAGATCTCTTCCGAGGCAAACTTGGCTGTACGAAATAAGATCTCCCCTGAGCGCACGCATCAACCTCGACCGCAGGAGATAAGATCTCCTCCGAGGCAACCTCAATCGTAGGAGATAAGATCTCTCTAGAGGGTCCGAGTCAACCTCGGCTGCAGGAGATGAAGATCTCCCTTGAGGCTACCTCGGCTGCAGCAGATAAGATCTCCTTCGAGCGCCCGCATCAACCTCGACCGTAGGAGATAAGATCTTTCCCTAGGGCAACCTCAGCTGCAGGAGATAAGATCTCCCCGAGCGCCCGCATCAACCTCGGCCGTAGGAGATAAGATCTCCCCTGAGTGTCTAGGCCAACCTCGACTGTAGGAGATGAGATCTCCTCTGAGGTAACCTCGACTGCAGGAGATAAGATCTCCTCCGAGCACCTGCATCAACCTCGGCCATAGGAGATAAGATCTCCTCCGAGGCAACCTCGGCCATAAGAGATAAGATCTCCTTTGAGGATCCGGGCCGATCTCCCTCGAGCGCCCGCATCAACCTCGACCGTAGGAGATAAGATCTCCCCTGAGGCAACCTCGACCGTAGGAGATAAGATCTCTCCTAAGGGTCCGGGCCAACCTCGGCTGCAGGAGATGAGATCTCCTTCGAGGCAAACACGGCTGCAGGAGATAAGATCTCCCCCGAGGCAATCTCGACCGCAGGAGATAAGATCTTCCCTAAGGGTCTGGGCCAACCTCGGCTACAGGAGATGAGATCTCTTCCGAGGCAAACTTGGCTGTAGGAGATAAGATCTGCCCTGAGGCAACCTCGGCTGTAGGAGATAAGATCTCTCCTGAGTGCCTGCATCAATCTCGACCGCAGGAGATAAGATCTCCCTCGAGGCAACCTCGGTCGTAGGAGATAAGATCTCCCCTGAGGGTCCGGACCAACCTCGACTGCAGGAGATGAGATCTCCTCCGAAGCAAACAACCTCGACTATAGAAGATAAGATCTCCCCCGAGCGCCCGCATCAACCTTGGCCGCAGGAGATAAGATTTCTTCCGAGGCATCCTTGGCCACAGGAGATAAGATCTCCACTGAGAGTCTGGGCCAACCTCGACTGTAGGAGATGAGATCTCTCCCGAGGCAAACTTGGCTACAGGAGATAAGATCTCCTCTAAGGCAACCTCGACTGCAGGAGATAAGATCTCCCCCGAGCGCCCGCATCAACCTCGACCGTAGGAGATAAGATCTCCCCTGAGGGTCCGGGCCAACCTCGGCTGCAAGAGATGAGATCTCCCCTAACCCCTGAGTGCGTGCATCAACCTCAACCGCAAGAGATAAGATCTCCCCCGAGGCAACCTCGGTCATAGGAGATAAGATCTCCCCTGAGGTAACCTCAGCTGTAGGAGATGAGATATCCTCCAAGGCAACCTCGGCTACAGGAGATAAGATCTTCCCCAAGCGTCCGCATCAACCTCGACCGCAGGAGATAAGATCCCCATCGGGGCAACCTCGGCTATAGGAGATAAGATCTCCCCCGAGTGTGCGCATCAACCTCGACTGCGGGAGATTTAGATCTCCCTGAGCGCGTACATCAACCTCGATCATAAGGAGATAAGATCTCTCTCGAGGCAACCTCGACCGTAGAAGATAAGATCTCCCCCGAGCACGCGCATCAACCTCGACCGTAGGAGATAAGATCTCCCCTGAGGCAACATCAGCCGTAGGAGATAAGATCTCCCCTGAGGGTCCGGGCCAACCTCAACCACAGGAGATGAGATCTCCCCCAAGGCAACCTCGGCTGTAGGAGATAAGATCTCCCTCGAGTGCTCGCACCAACCTCGACTGCAGGAGATGAGATCTCTCCTGAGGCAAACTCAACTGCAGGAAATAAGATCTCCTCCGAGCGCGCGCATCAACCTCAACCGCAAGAGATAAAATCTTCCTTGAGGCAACCTCAGCCGTAGGAGATAAGATCTCCCATGAGGATCCGGGCCAACCTCGACTGCAGGAGATGAGATCTCCTCCGAGGCAACCTCGGCTGCAGGAGATAAGATCTCCCCCGGGGCAACCTCGGCTGTAGGAGATAAGATTTCCCCCGAGTGCCGGCATCAACCTCGACCGTAGGAGATAAGATCTCCCCCGAGGCAACCTCGACCGCAGGAAATAAGATCTCCCCTGAGGGTCCAGGCCAATCTCGGCTGCAGGAGATGAGATCTCCCCGACGAGGCAACCTCGGCTGCAAGAGATAAGATCTCCTCCGAGCCCCGCATCAACCTCGGCTGTAGAAGATAAGATCTCCCTCGAGGGTCCAGCGGACTCGGCTGCAGGAGATAAGATCTCTCCCCAAGGCAAACTCGGCTGCAGGAGATAAGATCTCCCCTGAGCGCCCGCATCAACCTCGGCTAGAGATAAGATCTCTCCCGAGCGCTCGAAGCCAACCTCGGCCAGAGATAAGATCTCTCTCGAGTGACCGAGCCAATCTCGGCTAGAGATAAGATCTCTCCTGAGCGACCGGGACAACCTACGAGCCAACCTCGGCTAAAAATAAGATTCCTCCCGAGCGACTGCATCAACCTCAGCTGTAGGAAATGAGATCTCCCCCGAGTCGACCTCGACTGTAGGAGAGGAGATCTCCTCCCGAGTCAGCCTCGGCTGCTGGTGACAATATCGCCCCCGAGGAGCTCAACCTCCGATCTCGACCGTAGGAGGCAAGATCTACTTCAACCTCGGCAGAAGATGAGATCTCCCCTAGGCTTCAACTTCAACATCAACTTTAGCTGGAGATGAGATCTCTCCCGAGCTTCGATCTGAACCAGCACGGAGCCTGAAAGAAGACTTCGGCAGTCGCCTTTTCTGCACTCCTTTCCTTCGAGTTTCGAACTCGGGAGTGGGGGGGACTATTGTTGGGGATAAATTCTGCTCCTGCTAAAGTCCAGTTCAATGCTCAGCCTAATGCAACCAGTAGCCACGGAAGAGCTTCAGCGGACGGATCTTAGTCGAACTCCTATAGCCAGTCGAACTGCTTAGCGGCCAAGCTCCTTCGAACTTCCAGCGGCCGGGCTTTAGCCAAACTCCTTAGCGGTCGAGCTTCAGTCGAACTCCCGTAAGAGCCGAACTCCCCAGCGACCGAGCCTTAGCCGCACTCTTCCAGCCAGACGCCTACGGAAGCGGAACTTCTTTCGAGTTTTCTCTTTAGAAGTCCGAACTCTTTTGGAATCGATATATGCTAAAGTCCATCAATCAATGCCTGCTTTCTCAGAGCCATGGCTATTAAAGCTGGACCAACAGTACCATCAATCTACCACAGGCAACGCTACAGGCAGCTTCGCCAGATCTCGAGCAGCCCACCACTATCGGACGGTATGGCTGTCGCTATCGACCTGACGATACCATCCTCTCCGCATCAAATCCGATGCAACCTCGAGCGGCCCGCCACCAGGCAGCTGCAGCTGTCACCATCAAATTTCGCCTATAAAAAGACCCTCCAAATACGCTAACTTTAAGCTCTAAGCTCTTCTCTTCTTCTCTAAACTCTACCGAACTCATTCCAGAGCATTCTATTCCTATTGGCCAGAGCTGACTTGATCGTCGGAGGGTCCTACCGAAGCCACCCCCCACTAGCTCTGGATGGAACTTTATTTTGCAGGTTTCCGACGGTGACCTCGTCCACCTTCGCTCCAACTGATTCCGGCGATGATCAAATTCTGCGTCAACAGCATCCGAATGATGAGTGATAGTCGACTTCATCGATTAGTGGTTAGCATATCCGATTAAGTGGTGATTGCAGCAAAACTTCAAATGACGATAGATTATCATAAGTCGGTGAACGATTTCAATCAGCTTTCAACTAACCAGACAACCGACGTGTAATCAGCAAATCCCACAGGCGACCGACTATCGACCGGCCAACTGACCGATAGTTGACTTCTTTCAACCAGTCCTTAATCAGACAGACATCGATTCGATGACTTCCGACTACCAGCCGACTATTGGTCAGACCCTTGGCCAATTTTCCAAAAAGGAATGACTTAATTGGATAGACAATCACTGACTGATCAAAGCATCAGTCGGATACTGATATATGATCGGTGTAGCCAATACATGGTCGGTAAGAAATACATTTTCGACGAAGAACATATGTAACGGATCCTTCACGATCAATTGATGGACATTAACTGCTCCCTTAATATCAGAATAAGCGGAATCCCATGACTTTCAACCATTACAGACGGTTACTATTACATTTATCTATAAAAAGAGGATAAACTAAGTATATTGGTAAGAGATTTCTGGACTTAAATTATGCCTGAATCTATTCTCATATCATGTTCATCAATCTTCTACTAACTTAAGTATTGGAGGATCCCATTAAAAATATTTTTGATCAGTATGGACTTTCTTTTATAGATAATTTTGATCAGTGATAAATATGTTAGAGGATTGACTGCAACAGACCTTAAGAAGGAGAAAAGCATTAACCAAAGTTCTCGACATTTTATTTATCTTTTCGATGGTGGTTGGCGGATCTATAACAAATAAGGTGGGATACTTCAGACGGGGAAAGAGGAGTTTGACTTCTCCTTGACTACAATTTTCATCAAGAAGTAAGATGAAGGGTCCATTGATTTTTTTTTTTTTCTTTTTTTTTTACTACTTACCTTAGCCTCGGCCATGATGCCGACCGTACGGTACGGAAACTAAGCGAAAAATTAAACTAAAATTCGACTCCAGTCGTCCGGGAACATCAAACGTGCGGCACCGCCTACGGCACTGGGTCGCTGCCGGTAGATAACTCCAGAAATTTCCGGAAGGCAGCTGGGTTTTATTCTTCGAAAGCGGGATGGAGCTTTTAGCTCCAGAGATGCAGGACATTGCGACCTTGGCGGAGATTATAGGGTTTCGTCGTCCTCCGGAGGGCTATCCTCCTGGTTCGGTCGTTCCCGAGAACAGAAGCCGGCAAGAATTTGGAGCTCCCCATAAGAAGGAGAAGCATCAGGTCGGTAGAGCTTTGAAGGAAAAGGGTTTTAGGTTTTCAAAGAAGAAGAAGAAGATTTATAGTTGCATTCCCGATAATAGCCACGATATCTGGAGTTCCGAGGAGGAGATTGCTTCTAGGGTTTCCAAATCACCCAGGAAAGATTGGAATAACAAACACCTCCCTCAAAAGGATTTCGAGAATGGAGACATTGTTTGGGCAAAAGCGTTTCCTTACGCGTGGTGGCCTGGCCGGATTGACAGAATCAAGAATTCCTTGGTTCTGGTATCATTTTATGGATGCACGAAGAGTCAGTGGTTTCGGGTTCCTGAAATTCGTGGGTTCGAGGAGAATTACACCCATATGTCGAAGATGATCGGCGCGAAGTTCTCCGCTAATATCAATCTTGCTTTGGAGGAGTTGAGCTGGAGAACAGCAATAGGGTTGATGTGTTCTTGCCAGAATTCAGCTGTGGAAGCAACTGGCTCGTTGGTTGATCAGACTGCACAAGTAAGAAAAGGATTTGAGCCGACTGATATTTTGGGTTTCGTGCTAGATGTGGCTGTTTCTGCATGGGTTGAAGATGTAGAAAAGGTGAGGGCGGTTAGACTGTCAGCACAGGTCGGTGCATACCGGCATTATGTTTCACCCTGTCAGAACAGTGAAGTGGATGAAGAGCTCTGTCCAGCTGATTTGTTGGATTTTGTTCTTGATGTGGCTGTTTCTTTGAGCATTGATGACTATGGCTCTGTCGGTATTGCTAGAGCAGTGAAGCAACACCATGCATATCGGCATTTTGTCTCTGACTGCCCAAATTGGTTGTCTTGCCAAACTATGGGGACTGAGGACAGTTCACGTGGTGATGAGACCAAAGGTATTGCAAAATGCCCCTGTTTTCAATTTTGACTAATTTTTGGCTATTATATGGTTTTATTGTACTATGATCAATTGTACATGTGCTGAATTTATTTCATGCAGACTAACTCATTAATGCCTTATAGTCTGTCATCTATCATGAAGATTTTACATACTTTTTTAAAACCTAGTATTATTTTTGATGCTCCAAATGGAAGGGAGAAATCATGGTCAGAATAATACTGTACATTCCGTTGGTGTTAAGCAGGTCTATGAATCTTGCATTCTCCTCCATATGCATATAAGGGCTTCAAAACTTAGAATTATGGAGGACAAATTAAAAAAGTAAGGTCGTATATGCAGAAGAAGAGCCATAGAAGGCATGTTTGTGCAGAATAATGAAAACAAGACAAGTTCTATGTCACATCTAGAAAAAAAGAGCTATGACAAGAAAAAAGATCTCTTGAATGCATTTTTCATGCATTTAATTTCATTTTTCTTTATAAGGTACGATAGCATTGCAATTATCCCTGTTGGGGATAAATTCCGCTCCTACCGAAGTTCAGTTCGGTGCTCAGCTTAACGCAACTGGTAGCCACGGAAGAGCTTCAGCGGCCGGATCTTAGCCGAATTTCCTCCAAGCTTTCCCTTCGGCCGAACTTCTTCAGAAGCCGAACTCTTACAACCGACCGAGCTGCTTTGCGGTCGAGCTCCTTCGGACTTCCAGCGGCCGGGCCTTAGCCGAATTCCTCAGTGGTCGAGCTTCAGTCGGATTTCCGCAAGAGCCGAACTCCCTCCGCGCTCTTCCAGCCAGACACCTGCGGGAGCCGAACTGATCAGCGGCCGAGCTCCTTCAAACTCCCAGCGGTCGGGCCTTAGCCGAACTCCTCCGCGGCCGAGCTTCAGTCGGACTCCCGCGAGAGCTGAGCTCTCTCCGCACTCATCCGGTCGAACTCCTTTCGAGCTTTCCTCGGCCGAACTCCTCTAGGGGTCCGAACTCCTCTGGAATGGATACACATCGAAGTCCACCGATCAATGCTCGCTTTTTCAGAGCCACGGCTATCAAATCTGGACGAACTGTCGCCATCAGTCTGCCACAGGCGACGTGATCGGACGACATGGCCATCATTATTGGCGACACCACTCTCTCCGTAATCAGCCCCATGTGGCCCACGACCCATCAGCATAGCCGTCACTATCCGTCTGATGACGCTTTTCCCTCCGTACCGAACTCCATGCGGTCCCGAGCGGCCCGCGGTCGGACGATATGGCCACCAACATCAATCAAGCTCCGCATATAAAAAGGACCTTCTAGATACGCTAACTCTAATCTTTGATCTCTAAGCTTTAAACTCTCCTCTTCCTCTTTAAGCTCGGCGGAACTCATTTTCGAGCACTCCATTCCTGTTGGCCAGAGCTGACTTGATCGTCGGAGGGTCCTGCCGGAGCCACCCCCACCGGCTCCGAACGGAATTTTGTTTTGCAGGTCCCGACGGCGACCTCGTCCACCTCCGCTCCAGCTGATTTCGACGACGACTAGATTCTGCGTCAACAGATTGGCGCTAGAAGGAGGATACTGAACCTCCGAGGTCCCCTTGTTCTTAAAGGAGTGCTCGGCGACGATTTCTCCCTTCTCTCTTTGGAGATCTCTCTTCTTCTTTTGGGGTCTTTCCCCAAGAGAAAATGCTTCCTAGGAGAGCTTCGACTCAGCGATCGATGGCCTCCGCAGTCCGATCTCGTCCCGATCGGCAGCTCAGGTTCCACCTGTACCCACGGTGGAGGTAGAGCAGTTCAACCTGCTTGTCCGACAGGTTCGTGGCCTCACGGAGGCAATGCGGGCCATGCAGCAGCCTCCGGCGGCGACTCCACCAGGAAACTCGCCATCCGGATGTCGGAAATCAGCTCCAAAAAAGAGTACTTGGGCCGGCGTACCCACCTCTTCTTGGAAAGGAAAACAGAGAGTCGGGGATCCGTGTTCGAATCATTGTTCTCCTTTGGAGGAGATTTTTCCTGTTTATAGTCGAAAGTCCTCCAAGATCGAAAACCAGGACGACGCCCTTGATCACAGACTGCGGGAGATGGACCGGCGGATTGAAGAGCTCGACCATGTGGCCCCGGCTCATCATGCCGATGCCCGCATCGATCTTCCTTTCTTCCTCTAGATTATGCAAGAGCCCATTCCATTGAACTTCGATCTCCCTCAACTTGAAAGCTATGATGGAACTTCTGATCCGATTGATCATCTGGAGGCCTTCCGTGCCATGATGCTACTCCACGGTGCATCAGACGTCATACTGTGCCGAGCTTTCCCATCTACGTTAAAGGGAGTAGCTAGAAATTGGTACTCGGTGTTGAAGCCGGATGTGATTCTCTTTTGACCAGATGGGCCATCAGTTCGTGGCCCACTTCGTCAGTAGCCGTCGTCCGCACTGAAGTTCGGATTTTCTGATGAATGTCAAACAGAAGTAGGAAGAATCCATCCGGGCTTATGTCATTCGGTTTAACGCCGCAGCATTGGAGGTCCGGGATCTGGACCAGTCTGTTGCGATGGCCGCACTTAAGGGCGGCCTTCAGAAGAATGACTTGCTGTTCTCCCTGGAGAAGAAGTATCTCAGGGACTTCGTCGATCTGTTGGCTCGAGCCAAAGGTTATGCCCGGACTAAAGAGGCCTTCAGGGCCAAGGACGATGAAGAAAAGTCGAGTGAAGCTCAGCCGTGTTCTCGGACTCCCACTCGGGCCCGGGAGCGTAAAAGCCCCGACAAATAGAAGCCTCTACATAGATTTCACAGAAGGTGGAATGAAGTTCGGCTGCGTCCACAACCACCCCAGCGTGAGCGAGGCCGAACTCCCCCTCGAGCTCGCCATCCAGGAAGTCCGGACAAAGAAGCATGAAGTCCTCCCGACGAAAGCTTCACAGGAGGGCGGAGTGAAGTTCGGCGCAAGTAAGGCCGAACTCCCCCTCGAGTATATGTCATCAAGGAAATCCCCTACGAAGATTTCACAGGAGGTGGAATGAAGTTTGACCATGCTCACGACCACCCCAGCGCAAGCAAGGCCGAACTCCCCCTCGAGTATGTCTTCAAGGAAGCCCCTACAAAGAATTCATAGGAGGTGGAATGAAGCTCGGGCAAGCTAGGCCGAGCTCCCCCTCGAGCTCGTCGTCAAGGAAGTCCTGACTAAGAAGCATGAAGTTCTCCTGCAGAAGGTTTCGCAGGAAGTTCGGCCGCGCTCACGACCTCCCCAGCGCAAGCAAGGTCCGAACTCTTCGAGCTCACCACCAAGGAAGCTCCGACAGAAGGGCGCGAAGAAGTCCTCCCGAAAGGTTCCGCGACTATGCCCCCCTCAAACATGCGCGATCGAAGCAAGTAATGCCCCTACCATCGCGACCACGGCCACGATACCGACAAATACATTCAGTTTTGAGACGAAATTGAGGAGCTCATCAGAAAGGGGCGGCTGGGTAAATTCCTCCGACGCCAGTCTGAAGTAGAAGAAGTCGACCAAGGGCGCTGCTGTAGCCAGAAATGACAAGAAGGTTGGTTGCCTCACGGCGTCATCAACACCACCCCCGGAGGAGCTTGGTACATCGGTGATTCGTCGTCTCGCAGCGACAAAGCCAAGAGAAGCTTGCTCCAAATTGAGAAGGCCAGCACGAGATAGAGGAGATCGTCCGGCCCGAGCCTTGCTGCCCAAGAGAATCCGGAGAAACAACGCCCCCACGATCTTGAAACAGGGATGTGCTGCCAGTAACTTTCCCTCGGTAAAATTCTTCCCATTCAATAATATTGTTTCTGGGTGCAAAAACTATGTGATGATAGGAAAGAAACAAGCGAAAGTGGCCCGCTAAGAACAAGAGGAGAACCTCGTCTTAACGCGAGCAGAGTCGAAGGCCTCGTTCATCTTAGACGAGATGGGAGGAGAGGCGCGGACGACGATCCGTATGTGCCCCCACAACCCATTAGGAATAGGAGGAGAATCTCGTCCTAACGCGAGCAAAGTCAAAGGCCTCGTTCACCTTAGACGAGACGGGGGAGACGGACGACGGTCCGAATGTGCCCCACAGCCCGTTAGGAATAGGAGGAGAACCTCGTCCTAACGCGAGCAAAGTCGAAGGCCTCGTTCACCTTAGACGAGACGGGGGGAGACGGACGACGGTCCGAATGTGCCCCCACAGCCCGTTAGGAATAGGAGGAGAACCTCGTCCTAACGCGAGCAAAGTCGAAGGCCTCGTTCATCTTAGACGAGATGGGGGGAGAGGCGCGGACGATGGTCCGTATGTGCCCCCACAGCCCGTTAGGAATTGGAGGAGAACCTCGTCCTAATGCGAGCAAAGTCGAAGGCCTCGTTCACCTTAGACGAGACGGAGGAAGACGGACGACGATCCGAATGTGCCCCCACAGCCCATTAGGAATAGGAGGAGAATCTCGTCCTAACGCGAGCAAAGTCCAAGTCCGAGCTCCGAAGTCTCCTGGAGACAGGATCTCCGTCAACCTCGGCAGGAGATAAGATCTCTCCCGAGCGCCCACATCAATCTCGGTCGCAGGAGATAAGATCTCCTCCGAGCGTCCGTATCAATCTCGGCCGCAGGAGGTAAGATCTCCCCCAAGGATCCGCGACAACCTCGGCCAGAGCGCTCGAGACAGCCTCGGTCAGAAATGAGATCTCTCCCGAGCGACCGAGACAACCTCGGCCATAGCGCCCGAGACAACCTCGGCCAGAGCGCCCGAGATAACCTCGATTGCAGATCAGATCTCTCCCGAGCGACCGCGTCAACCCCAGCTGCAGATCAGATCTCTTTCGAGCATCCGTATCAACCTCGTCTGGAGATGAGATCTTTCCTGGGCTTCAATTTCAACACCAACTTCGTCTGAAGATGAGATCTCCCTCCGAGCTTTGACCTGAACCAGTACGGAGCTCGGAAGAGAACTTCGGCAGTTGCCTTTTCTGCACTTCCTTCCTTCGAGTTTCGAACTCGGAAGTGGGGGGACTATTGTTGGGGATAAACCCCGCTCCTGTCGAAGTCCAGTTTGGTGCTCAATTTAACGCAACTGGTAGCCACGGAAGAGCTTCAGCGGCCGGATCTTAGCCGAATTCCCTCCAAGCTTTCCCTTCGGTCGAACTTCTTCAGAAGCCGAACTCTTACAACCGGTCGAGCTGTTCTGCGGTCGAGCTCCTTCGGACTCCCAGCGGCCGGACCTTAGCCGAACTTCTCAGCGGCCGAGCTTCAGTCGGATTCCCGCAAGAGCCGATCTCCCTCTGCACTCTTCCAGCCAGACGCCTGCGGGAGTCGAACTGATCAGTGGCCGAGCTCCTTCAAACTCCCAGCGGCCGGGCCTTAGCCGAACTCCTCCACGACCGAGCTCCAGTCGGACTCCTGCGAGAGCCGAGCTCTCTCCGCACTCATCCGGCCGAACTCCTTCCAAGCTTCCCTCGGCCGAACTCCTCTAGGGGTCCGAACTCCTCTGAAATGGATACACACCGAAGTCCACCGATCAATGCCCACTTTCTCAGAGCTACGACTATCAAATCTGGACGAACTGTCGCCATCAGTCTGCCACAGGCGACGTGATCGAACGACATGGCCACCACTACTGGCGATACCACTCTCTCCGTAATCAGCCCCATGCGGCCCACGACCCATCAGCATGGCCGTCACTATCCGTCTGACGACGCCTTTTCCTCCGTACCGAACTCCATGCGGCCCCGAGCGGCTCGCAGCCGGACGATATGGCCACCAACATCAATCAAGCTCGGCATATAAAAAGGATCCTCCAGATACGCTAAGTCTAATTTTTGATCTCTAAGCTTTAAACTCTCCTCTTCCTCTCTAAGTTCGGTGGAACTCATTTCCGAGCACTCCATTCTTGGTGGCCAGAGCTGACTTGATCGTCGGAGGGTCCT
Source organism: Cocos nucifera (assembly GCA_006176705.1). Classification (NCBI taxonomy): domain Eukaryota; kingdom Viridiplantae; phylum Streptophyta; class Magnoliopsida; order Arecales; family Arecaceae; genus Cocos; species Cocos nucifera. The sequence goes on from QRFJ01000696.1 coordinate 347,865, forward strand.
GCCGGAGCCACCCCCACCGGCTTTGGACGGGACTTTGTTTTGCAGGTCCCGACGGCGACCTCGTCCACCTCCGCTCTAGCTGATTTCGGCGACGACCAGATTCTGCATCAACAATCCCCATATTGACCATCATTGATTTATCACAGACTCCTACATCTAAGTCAAACTATAATGATGCTTTAAGGTAACCAGAGTGAATGAGAAGTATGTTCAGGTGGAAATTTGTGCACTCAAGTTTCCTATATTTTGGGATGGGAAATTATGAAAAAAGCAAAAAAAAAAAAAAAAGAGAAATAGAAGGGAAGTCTTGATCTTAGTTGTCAAAAGTGGAGGCGGATGCAGAAGTAGATTTTGATGTGATTGCAAGGAAGTGGCTCTCTTATTCTTTTTTTTTCTTTTTCCATAAGGAAGCAGGTGAGAATGAGGTTACAGGGAGACTCTGAAGCAGGTGTGACACTCAAAATAGAAAATTCATGCTACTAAGGACTTGAATTATATATTTGTTAGATCCCTTAAAATTTGCCATCATATGATTTGTCTATTAGATCATCCTTTATTGTCCTCATTCTAGTTCCTTCTTCAATCTACAAACTATCTTCCTATGCTAAATGTAATAAACACCTTCACTCTTTCCCGGCTTCCTAAATTGTAACTGTATTTCTGTAGATATTTTTTAATGCTCAGGTGGATGTACAAAATGATGGAGAACCAATTTTGATGGTATATGGCATGTGAATCAAAGACTTGTGGAGGGATCAAGGATTTTTTTTTTTTTAAAGGAGTGGGTTGGTAAGGTATCGTGTTGTACCATTTTAGTGCAAACTGGCATCGGTAGGGGTGACAAGATGCCAAAACTATCCATACTGATATGTATCAGCTGTATCAGTCCATATTAGTCAGTATTGGAGCATATCAGTACTGCTATACCAATTGTACTAGTCGATAATAAGGTTTCATTCTTCTTGACGCTGTCAATTTTGGTATGGACTATCGGCATTGGCACCTTACTATTGTGATGGAAAAATAGCACGAGATTCGGTACTGATATATAAAACCTTGGAGGGGTCAATAAGATTGGGCATTTAAACCTTTGTTAAAGGATTTAGGAAGATGAGGGGATGACCTAAGCTTACAAAGAGTTCTGACAAAGGATATGGAAAATGCTTGCACTCCCAAGTGATTGTCAGAGGTAACGCTTCCAAGTAGTTGGAACAAGGCTTCATTATTGTGGTTAAGGTTATTTTGTTCAACTTATATGAATATTAAATTAGGAAAGGCCCTATCGGACATGAATGTATCAACCACTTGTATCGAGAAGTTCCCTTTTCCACTTAACAAGCTTACTATGGAACACCATATTTAATTTCTTCATATGAATATCTATGCATTCCACACTTAAAGTTGTTGACCCAAAAGAGGGGTGGAACAAGGATTTGAGCTTTTGGGGAGCCAAGTTATTTATTGAGAAAAACTTGTCCACCCCAGAACTATCATTTTTAGTTTTTGCATGGTTATAGATAATATTCATTAATTGTTTAACATGCAAAGCTAGTTTCTAAATCTAATAGTTTAGTTTTGAACTATATTAATCTAAAGTCTAGGGATGAAACAAAATGAGTTCAGTTTGCTTTATTGGATGGAAACAGAAAAGTTCTTTTCAGCAAGAAAATTAAGCTAAAAACATTGGAATTATGGTTTGGTATAAGAAAACAAGGGAAAAGCAAGTAGCAAGGGTTTTTTTTTTTTTTAATTTCTTACTAAAACTAATAAGCAACTAGAGCCTTGATACTAAATACATAAGTCCTAATAGCTATCATTTTTAATTTTGCTTGGTTACAGATATGATTCGTTTATGTTTAATTTATGAAGCAAGTATCTAAGTTTTATATTGCAATTTAATTAATTTATTTTCTAGAGCTGAAACAAAGGTTTTAAACATTGATGAGTTGGGAAATGGACTGGGATGGCATGGGACATAGCCCCTAGTGTTGGTATGCAGGGTGTCTTGTTCCATGGAAAAAAAGGGACAACCCCGTCCCATAGTATTTAAAACCTTGGCCGGAAAGAAAAGAGTTCTGTTTGCTATATTGGATGTAAACAAAAAAAAAATGGTTCTTTTCTATAAATAATTGGATGTTCAACATTCCCTCATGCTCTATATGTATGAAGAAAAACTGAGTAAATTATGAAAATTAACTTGTAGAAATTTTAAATTACAGAATTTAAACTAAAGCCCTAATCAATCCAATTTTGATACCAAATTGATGCGGGATAGTCTAAAAAAAATAAAAGAAAAGAAAACACAAAGCTTCCTTCCATTCGTTAACAACAAATCACGTCCGACCGTGGCACATTATTCTCAGAACAGACAGTATAGTTGCCTATACTCTTCTCAGAAGGCGTGACTGATTGGCATGGGACCAAAGCACAATCAATTTAAATGATGCTGATAAATGCCATTTTAGAGATCAATAAATAACTAGCAATAATAAAGTAAATAGATAGATAGCAGAAATTAAGCATGTTTATGAATAATTATAAAAAGAAAAATATAAATGAAATGAAGGATAGCAAGAAATTAAGCCCACAAGAAAATCCAAAAAAAAAATAAGAAGAATTTGGATCATGGTTGTTAAGAAACTACCCTAATTAGGGCTCTTAATCTTTTAACCAAGTAGATCTATCAATAAAGAACTGGGTCTTTACCAACATCGGATCTAAAAAAAAAAGTAAAAATCAAATATTAGTTGAGAAGGAATGAAGGTCCTTGTCAACGTTTGATCTGTAGAATAATAGATCACTCTTTCTCTCTCTACATGATAGATGAAAATCTTGGAGGAGATAGATATTCTTTTGGTGGAATAGGCTTATGTAGGTAGATGGTGAAGATGAATCGGAGTCATAGGAACACTGAATCTCAAGAAAATGAATGTTAAGAAGATAGAAAAAGGTGGGCCTCACACCCTCCCCTCGTGGGACGATTTTGGATCTCACACCCTCTCCCTCTCAGAGTGACCAACACAAGTATTTGTGAAAATTATAAATTAATTCATTCATTCAATGTCTCATTCATGAAAGATACAAGGGTTTATATAGGATCATAGGGGTCCTATTTCTTTAGGAATCTTATTCCCTTTACAATGAAAAAATCAATCATTCCAATAAAAAAGTAAACGAAAGTGCATGGCGCCTTGCCTAACCAACTTCATCCTAAGCAAACATAACTCTTCTTTGCTTCAGACATTCGTACAATTCAAATAGTGGTCCATGCCCGATCCCAATAGTACTCTCTCGGATCTAGAAACTATCAAAACTTGGGGCTTCGATCTTTACATTCTAACATCTCATCGATCAAACTGTTATGATGGGGGCATGCTGCTATAGGTCGATCTAGGTCGAGGTTTCTTCTTCTCTATCTTATAGGTAGTTGGGAGACTCAGTTCAGATTGTCTTTGCCTAGCTTCTTCTATATTGTTATCTTCACTCATGGTTTCATAAAATCTTTCATATCATCAAACTCTCAGTCAGACATTAATGATGATTGCTGTTTGGGATCCATGTTGGTACTGACCGGGTGAGAAGTTGGATGTTGGTACTGGAATACCTGATCTAGTGGTCATGTAAGTTTAGGATGCAGGAATAAGATGCAGTAAAAAAAAATACTAAAAAACTTATGTATGGTTTCCAAATACAATAATATATTATTTCTATCTTTTATGGAACCATAGGGAAGAAATCAGTCTTTTAACAAAATAAGTAACAAATCAAGAACTCTTACGAAATCCTAGGAAAGAAAAGAAACTCCATGTGGGTGCTTGATGCTTGGCACAACTTGGCATGAGGATCCTTGGGCATGGCACATGCTGGCGTGTGTATTTCCTTCCTGAACGTGTGGAGGGTGGTGGCTCCAAAGATAACATGGATCAAGCTTGCTTCTTTATGATGGTCTCTTTCCAAATAAGGCTCAATCCAAAATAAACCCAAGTATGGTCCTATGGACCCAAAACTAAATGCATCAAAAAAAACTAATTGATTAAATCAAAAGGACTGGAACAAAATAACTGAAGTAGAGTTATTTTGATATGGCTTCTTCAATTCAAATTGAATCTAAATTATGTTGTCGACTTTTGATGGCTCTGGTGTCCGCATCAATTCTCTAAGGGTGGGGAGAACTTGACCCTATCGAGTGAGGGTCGATTTTGCTCTAGTGACACTCAAGCAAATCGGGATCGATATGCTGCAGCTCTTCTCGAGTGATCCAGGTATCCTTGAATTCTGGTCGACCTCGCCATCTAACTAAGTACCACTGATAGCCTCGACTTCGGGTGGAGATGATCTGCTCATCCAAAATTCTCTCAATCTGATCATGCTTTGATATTTTGGCCGATGGACATTCAGGAATAGGCTCTCTCTCAAAGGTTGGTTCAGGCTCAAATGGTTCACTAGGTATCCAAGTTGGCTCTTTATAGGTGATGAGATTTGCAACGTTAAAAGTAGAGCTAATTCTAAAATTAGAAGGTAAGTCCATAACATACGCATTTGGTCCGATATTCTTTAAAATTTTAAATGGATCTGCTCCTCGAGCATGTAACTTCTTGACGGATCCTTGTGGAAATCATTCAGGCCTCATTCGATCTATCACAGTCTTTTTTTGCAAACTCTTGGACACGTCGATGAGAATCTGCATTCTATTTATAAACTTTATCACTAATACTAATTTTTTTACTGATCTCTTTATGTAAACTCTTGACATGCTGTGCAAATGACTCTGTAGATTTGGAAATTCTAGCATGCATAGGCAGTGGGATAAGGTCTATTGATTTTCTAGATTGATATCCATGAACTACTTTCTTGGGATGATCTATCTTAGGGTCCTCACGAACTTCTCTCATAGAAATCATCCAAACGGGTGATCCTTTACTCACGGTTATCTCTAATTCCTTAATACTTACCAGATGGAGGCTTTTCTTTTTGATGTTTTCTTTTGGTCCACCATCTATCTTTCTATTGGTAGCCTTAGATGGGGAAGGATTGATCGTGATCTTCTTACCCTTATGAGTGAAACTATAGGAGTTGGTTCGGCCATAAATCATAACATCATTGTCAAACAGCCAAGGCCGACCTACTATAATACTTTCGACTTTTATGTGTAAGACATCACACCAAACATGATCCTGATAAGAATGGAGCTGGATGGGAACACGGCATCTAAGTTTGATGGAAATAAAGGAGGAATCTATCCAAGACACACGGTATGGGCTGGGATGATCTACAGGAGCTAATCCTAATCACTTAACTGTGTCGGTGGAGATGGCGTTGATATAGCTACCGCTATCAATGATCATCTTACAAATGTTATCACTAAATTTTATGAAGGTATGGAAACTAGAAGTCCTACGCTAGTCTTCACTCTCCTTAGTCTGTGCTAGAACATACCTAACGACTCCAAACCTAAGGTCTGACTCCGATGCAACAAAACTTAGGATTTTCTCAATACTCTCAAACTGCTTGGCTAAGTCCGAATAAGCTTCATAAACTTCCTCCTTAATATTTTCTAGAGTTTTCTCTTCTAATTCTTCCATAAATAATGATCGGTTGGGACATTGCGCAGCAAAATGATCGTAACCATGGTACTCGAAGCAGTGGGATCAAGAATTACTTCCCTTAGATAACTCTTCTGCAACTCTTTTTTCTTTATCTTCTTTTCTCATAATAGGATTTGTAGGTGGAGGTCCATTACTAGGAGTCTGTGTAGTATTTGGTCTCGATCCAGAAGGGGTTACTCGGTAAGGTTCAAGATGACGGATGGTCGAATATCTAAAAAATCTCTCAAAGTCTAGGACAAGTCGATAAGTTTGTTTTAACGTAGTTAGCTCTCATAAAAAGAGCTCATGCTGGATATCTTCTCATAATCTAGCTCTAAATCTAGACAAGGTAACAACCCTATCTTCGGTTACTCCACATCTCATGAGGTACTCATCAAATCTCATGATGTACTCTATGACTGATCTATTTTCTTGAGTAAGTCTCTACCACTGATCTAAAAGTCTTTGTTGGTAGGAGGTGGGGAGGTATTTTTCTTTAAGTTTCTCCTTCATTTCATCCCAGATTTCTATTGGATCTTGTCTTCTCTGGTTGACAAGATGTTCAACACTTTTCCAATAAAGTCGGGCTTGCCTAACCAACTTCATCCTAGCAAACATAACTCTTCTTGCTTCAGACATTTCGTACAATTCAAAATAGTGGTCCATGCCCGATTCCCAATTTAGGTACTCTCTCGGATCTAGAGAACTATCAAAACTTGGGGCTTCGATCTTTACATTCCTAAGGACATGCTCATCCTGATCAAACTGGTTATGATGGGGGCATGCTGCTATAGGTCGATCTAGGTCGAGGTTTCTTCTTCTCTATCTTATAGGTAGTTGGGGAGACTCAGGTTCAGATTGTCTTTGCCTAGCTTCTTCTAGTACTGTTATTCTTTCACTCATGGTTTTCATAAAATCTTTCATATCATCAAACTTCTCAGTCAGGACATTAATGATGATTGCTGTATTGGGATCCATGTTGGTACCGGGTGAGAAAGTTGGATGTTGGTACTGGATACCTGATCTAGTGGTCATGTAAGTTTAGGATGCAGGAATAAGATGCAGTAAAAAAAAAATACTAAAAAATAAATTATGAAAATTTAACTTGCAGGAGTTTTAAATTGCAGAATTTAAACTAAAGCCCTAGCCAATCCAGCTCTGATACCAAATTGATGCAGGACAACCTAAAAAAAATAAAAGAAAAGAAAATACAAAGCTTCCTTCCATTCATCAACAATAAATTATGTCCGACCGTGGCACATTATTCTCAGGACAGACAGTATAGTTGCTTATACTCTGCTTAGGAGGTGTGACTGATTGACATGAGATCAAAGCACGATCAATCTAAATGATGCTGATGAATGCCATTTTAGAGATCAATAAATAACTAGTAATAATAAAGTAAATAGATAGATAGTAGAAATTAAACATGCTCATGAATAATTACAAAAAAAAAAATATAAATGGAAAGAAGGATAGCAAGAAATTAAGCCCATCCAAAAATTTTAAAAAAAGATAAGAAGAATCCGGATCATGGTAGTTAAGAAACTTTCCTGATTAGGGCTCTTAATCTTTTAACCAAGCAGATCTATCAATAAAAAATTGGGTCTTTACCGATATCAGATCTAAAAAAAAATATAAAAAATTAATGATTAGCTAAGAAGAAACGAAGGTCCTTGCCAACATTTGATCTGTAGAATAATAGATCACTCTTTCTCTCTCTGCATGATAGATGAAAATCTTGGAGGAGACAGATCTTCTTTTGGTAGAATAGGCTTATGTAGGTAGATGGTGAAGACGAATCAGGATCGTAGGAACACTGAATCTCAAGAAAATGAATGTTAAAGAGATAGAAAAATGTGGGCCTCACACCCTATCCTCATGGGGTGATTTTGGATCTCACACCCTCTTCCTCTCAGAGTGACCAACATAAGTGTTTGTGGGAATTGTAAATTGATTCATTCATTCATTATCTCATTCATGAAAGATACATGGGTTTATATAGGATCCTAGGGGTCCTATTTCTTTAGAAATTCTATTTCCTTTATAAGAAAAAAATCAACTCTTCCAACAAAAAAGTAAAATATTATGTATGGTTTCTAAATATAATAGTATATCATATCTATCTTTTATGGAACCACAGAAAGAAATCAGCCTTTTAACAAAATAAGTAAGAAATCAAGAACTCTTAAGGAATACTAGAAAAGAAAAGAAACTCCATATGGGCATTTGATGCCTGGCACAACTTGGCATGAGGATGTTAGATATGTGTGCCCTAGAAGCCAAAATTGTCTAACACTTATAATACACTTCTAGGGGCAAAATTATAATTTTGACTATAAATAATAAAATAGATTATTTTCTATCACATATGTGTATTTAGTGTCTGTGATACATTCCTTGAGTTAATGGTAATGATAATTCTTATTTTCAAGTGTTGAAAATTTAAGACAAGAATTTTCATTATTAACTCATAAAATGCTCCTGACCGTAGGATCATCATGAGGATGGTGAAGATCCCAAAGGTTAGTGTACAATCGCATCTTTATAGTAGATGAGTCTTGAGTCTACGGTGTAGAGACATCAGAGCGAGAGAACAGGTACTCGTTAGAGAATGAGGGCACTGAGCGTGACCATCTCGAGTAGTCGTAAGAAAGTCTACCTTCTCAATGATGACTGACTTGAAGCTGCAGTGGTGTATCTGGTTCTTTGACCTGAGGTGCATCGATAGTTCACCTTAAGGGTGTTATCGTTTGACTACACCATGATTCGATCTCCTAGCCATTCGAAATCCTGAGGTGTATGTTGGCTATAGCATGTTCATTGTAGGAATTGGATTGCACCAAGATAAAATCTATCCACCTCGGTGGATGAGGAGCAACCCTACGATGATCATGAGAATCAAGTCCATAAGCCCATGGCCATGGCAGAGAGTGAAATAATAGAAAGAGTTTCTATTAAGATTTTCACATCGGACTTGAATCCAATGATTAAATCATATGATAAAAATTAGGGTTTGACGAGTTCACCTTAACCCTAATTTGATCGAAGCTCAAGATAGAAGAACTTAATCACAGAAGTAGCTACACCAAGAGATTCATTTTTAGTTTTGATGGGTTGCCACCATATACTGCTAGGTGTCACTGGTAGATTTTGGGAGCAATTAGAATGATTTAGATGATCGATCATTCTAGTTGTCTGAATCAGAAGAGTTCTGATCCATCGAAAGGAGTTTCGATGATGTTGATGATGGAGATCACTACATATCTCATTACCATATTAAACTAAATCTAACTGGGTCACACAAATAAGGGTTTGGATCTGGATATCATCAATTGAACTAACCCAGTTCAATTGATTTGAACTACATTCAATTAGGTTCAAGAAAATCATGCTAGCACATGATTGAACCAAACATTCTCCTTTTTCTATTATTAAAGGTTGTCTCGACTGAGCCAAATGAGTTTGTGCTCACTCAGGTACCTTTACCTGATCTGACTGAAGCTTGTTCAGATCAGAAAAGGGTTGTCTTATTTTATGAGATAAATTTGAGATAACACCTGTCATTTTCAATCACCTGCTAATTCTTGTCCTTTGACTTTGGTCAAACATTGACCTTTGACCCTTGGACATCTGCCCATGTGTCATGCACTTATTGGAGAGCAGATAGAGTATTGTCTTCTTACTAGATTTTGGAAAGGAGGGGGTGCATGCCTAGGATGGCATGCACCCATGGATAGGGACGCCTGGAGTCCCATACGGATGGGACTCCAGGTTGCTTCTTGGATTCAAACTAGGTGACCCTCACCTATAGACTTTGACCAATCTTAGGCGCCACCTTTGGATGAATCTGTGGATCTCTCATCTGATTGGATCAGGTGATATCATCCCACCAATCAGATTTTGATCTGATTAAATGAAGCAACGTGATTGGCCGAGGTGAAGCGGTATTGCATGGTGCAGCAGGGTCTATATAAAGACCTATCTGCGCCAACTTTTTAGAGACTTCTCTCCTAGGCATGCCCTAATGCTGTCCCTCTCTTTTCTCTACTCCACCTTTAGGCCATCTCTCTCGTCTCCATGCCCAAGGATTGTTGGGCTTCAGATTAGTGCGATTCAGGCAAGAAAAGGATGACGAGAAAGGAAGAAGGCAGCACTGCTGCAGAGACGACTGCTGATCTTCAAAAAGAGTTTTGAAGATCCTCCAAATTAGATTCAGATTTAATTTTTGGAGATAAGATAAAGAAGGAGAAGATATTCAGATCTAGCCTGAGTGGATACTGGTGGAGGCTAGGCGCTTGCGTGGCTAGATTCAGAACCTCAGACAATCAGCAGATCATCAATGGGTAATCGAATTACCCATATCAAGATAAAACTAATTTAGATTTAATTTAATTTAATTTTTTTATTTATCAGATTATAAAATTAGATTTGAAAAATATTAGAACTGATTAGGATCTAAGAAAAAATTTTTAAAATATGCCTCTCGATCCAATCAAATCTGAACGAACCTGACCCCGAAAAATCATGATTTTTCCTTCAACTGGTATCAGATCCAGGTTCTTATAAAATTTATTTAGATCTGATTTAATCTGATAAATTAGTAATTTTAGATATCATATGAGATATAATTAGATCTAAAATAAAAAAATTAAAAAATTAAATTTAATTAATCTAGATCTAATATGTATAAGATACATAACTAGACTAGGAATAGAATTATTCTATGTATAGTCTAGTATAATCATAATTTTTATTTAATTAAATATAATTTTTTAATCTATTTATTTGCTATTTTCTGATCTTATAAATATTATAATCAAATCTAAAAATAAAAAATAAATTAAAATTAATTTTTTTATATAAGATATGATAGTTGCATGTTTAGACTAGTTGTAGAATAGTTCTGCAAATAGGTCTAGATTAAATTTTGTTTGATAAGATCAAATTTAAATTTAATTTTTTAGATAATTATGAGATAATTTAGATCTGAAAAATATGCATGCACGATACATGAGATGTATGCAAAATATGTTTTAATTAGATCAATTTTCTTATATGAGATATATGCTTAGATCTAATTAGTTTTTGTAGATTAGTTGTATTTTTGATTAAGACGTTCTTCTTGGCCATCCGGTCATAAGTACAAAGTAGGACTTAAAGACCCTCTCCTTCCATTCGATGGGATGTTCTTATGATGTGTAGGGGTGCTGCACGTTCATCCTTAATCAAAAATTGAAAACTTACATTCTGCAAAACCCTAGATCCTGAAACCCTAGGATCTTATTTGCATGTTTTATTTTTGAACCCTAAACTTAATTAAGAATTAA
>QRFJ01000696.1:358804-378226 GCA_006176705.1 Cocos nucifera
GACTTATGAAACATATTAGATCTAAAATTGAGAATTTTTAGATCTAAGACATGTTCATAAAATTAGGTTTGGGCTTGGGTAGCTCAATTAGGTCTAGCGATTTATCAAACCGAATCAAGAGTTGGTTAGATGGGATCAATAATGCTTAAATTGACCAACCTAATAGGATTAAGTCTAGGTCAATATCGAGTCACATGAGTGATTGATAAAGCTAAGACGTAATTAGGCTCAGTGGTTAGAGTCTGGATTGTAGGCTAACCCGATTGGTTCTGACTCAACAATTTGGGGTCTAAGGTAAGTTTGATAGATACGACCGACTGGTTTTTAATTGGGAGCTATTCGACTCGAATTCATTCTTGTCGAGTTAAAGGCATATCCCTTCCACTAGTCTCACTTACCTGGCCATGTTTGTTGACTCAGTTCTGATCTAAGGTGGTCAATAATCCAAGCTAACCCATGCAACTAGGTTAGTCATAATGGTTATGACTATGTCAAGTCTAGTTTAATAAGACCTAAATCAAATCTCCCTAAGAAAAGATTAAGTCTAAGGTCTTCCACCATTGTAGATGTGCGGGCCCTTTCCAAGGTTGATTGTTCTCAGTTGGTTACAGTGGCTCAATTGCATCGGAAAGATGCAACCATGTCTATTAGGCATTGGATGCTATAGGCCGGAGGATGGATTGGGATTAATATTTTGGATATAGTGAAAGACTCAATTAGGAATCCAATCTATGCAAATGGTGGGTCTGACTTAACTAAGGAATGGATCAATATTTTGAACATGGTGAGATTCATGAATTAGAGATCAAGTTTGGATGCATCATGATTAGAGAATCATTGAATAAGAGTTGTTCACTTATTAGCTAACCCATCATCAATAACTGTTTGGTGAGGTGATGAGTAAGTCAATGGGACTGCACCACCCACTAGAAATCAGTAATCGTGGAGATTTTTGTATCTCTATAGAGAAAGTGTAAGGATCCAAAAAAATAGTGGGAGCTAATTTATTTAAAAATAAAATTGCTAAATAAATTGGTTAAATCTTAATTACAGTATCTAACTAGAAACTTTGACTCTCTATAAGAAAATATTTGCATCCAACCCACTAGCACGAATCATGGACACCCATAGACTGACCGAACCAAATTACAAGGATTGGCTCTGAAACATCAACATTGTTTTGGATTTCAAAAAGTTAACTCATGTACTGGATTAGGACCCTCCCACCTTACAAGCTTGTCCATCCGCTGAACAGAGAGCATCTCTGAAGAAGTGGACAGACGATGATGACAAGACCAGATACTACATGTTGGGCTTGATGTCTGATGAACTTCAGCACCAACATAAAGATATCAGGACTACTCGCCAAATGTTGGCTCACCTATAGAAGATGTTTGGTGAATAGAGTCGCACAGCTAAGTATCAAGTCACTAAACGACTGTTCAAGGCTAAGATGCATGATGGGCAGTCAGTCCAAGATCATTATCTGATGATGACCAAGAACTTGGAAGAGCTTAAGTAATAAAATCCTAAGATTTCAGGATCTAGAATTTTGCAGAAAATAAGTTTTAGATTTCTGATTAAGGACGAACGCGCAGCACCTCTACACATCATAAGAACACCCCATCGAATGGGAGGAGAGGATATTTAAATCCTACTTTGTTCTTATGATCGGATGGCTAAGGGAAATGCCTTAATAAAAAATATGAAAACTAAAAAACTAGTTAGATCTACATCATATATCTCATATATAAAAATTGACTATAAATATATTTTGCATACATCTTCATGTATCATATCATGCATGTTTTCATATCTAAATTATCTCATAATCATCTAAAAAATTAAATTTAAATTGATCATATCAAATTAAAAACTATTCTAGACAATTATGTAGAAATATTCTACAACTAGTCTAAACATGCATTCATCATATCTCATATAAATAAAAATTAAATAAATTTATTTTTTAATTTTTAAATTTTATTATAATATTTATAATATCAAAAATAATAAATAAATAGATTTAAAAATTATAATTTAATCAAATTAAATTATGATCATGCTAGACTATACATAGAATAATTCAATTCTACAACTAGTCATGCATCTTGTGCAACTTAGATTTAAATTATTTAATTTTTTAATTTTTTTGATTTTAGATCTAATCATATCTTATGTGATATCTAAAATTATCTAATTATCATATCAAAATTAAAATAAAATTATATCTAATAGAAAATGCAACCTAGCTCTGACACTAGTTGAAGAAAAAATCTAGTTTTTCGGATCATGTTCGTTCAAATCGGATTGGATAAAGAGAGATATTTTAAAAAAAAAATTTCTTAGATCTAGATTAGATCTGAAACTTTCTATATTTGATATTATTGATCTAATAAAATAAAATAAAATAAAATAAAGAATAAATTAAATCTAATTTAATTTACCTTATTGAGGGTAATCTAATTATCCTGTGATGATCCTGATGTCTGCCTGAGGTTCTGATCTAGCCACATAAGTGCCTAGCCCCACTTGGGTAGGATCTGGAGATCTTCTTCTTCTTTATCATCTCTTCAAAAATTAGATCTGGATCTAATTTTGAAGATCTTCAAAACACCTTTCGAAGATGTGAGTTATCTCTTACAGCAGTGCTGCCATCTTTCCTTTCCTGTCGCCTTTCTTTTGCTTGGATCGCACCAAACTGAAGCCCAAAAATTCTTGGGCGTGGGTAGGAGAGGGAAGATCTGAAGATGGCATGGAGGAGGGAGAGGGGCAGCCTTGTGACATGGGCAATGGATCAAGCTTCTTAGATCTTATCACAGACAGGGTTTTTATAGACCCTATTGTGCCATGTAGTGCCACATCATCCCGACTAATCATGACCTTTTATGCAATTATATCTAAATTTGATTGATAGGATGACATCATCTAATCTAATTAGATAAGAGTCCCTCTGAATCATCCTTAGATGGCACCAAAATTGGTCAAAGATAAGTCTTTGGCACCACCTAGGTAGAAACCCCAAAGCAACTGGAGTCCCATCTGTATGGGACTCCAGACACTTTATCCATGGGGGCACGCTTAGGGAGGCATGCACCTCTTATCCATCTACTTTTTAGTAGGTGGACTAATCCAAAAAATTCTCTCCTATGGGTGCATAATACATGGGCAGATGTCTAAGTGTCAAAGGTCAATGTTTGACTAAATGTCCGAAATAGGATTTAGTAGGTGATGAAAAATGGTAGGTGTTGTCTCAAATTCATCTCATAAATTAAGACAACCCTTTTTTAACCTAGACAAGTTCTAGTCAGACTAAGTAAAGGTACCTGAGTGAACCCAAATATATTTGACTCAGTTGAGACAACTTTTAATGATAATTAAAGGAGAACATTGGGCTCAATCATGTGCTAGCAAAATTTTCTTGAACCTAATTGAATCTTATTCAAATCAATTGAACTAGGTTAGTCCAATTGATGATATCTACATTGAAACCCTTGTTTGTGTGACCCAGTTAGGCTCAGTTTCATATGGTAATGAGATATGCTGCGATCTCTATCATCGACATCATCGAAACACCTTTCGATGGATCAAAACTTTTTTGATTCAGACAACTAGTATGATTGATCATCTAAATCATTCTAATTGCTCTCAAAAACTACCGAGACACCTAGCAGCATATGGTGGCAATCCATCAGAATTAAAAATGAACCTCTCGATGCAATTACCTATGTGATTAAGTTCTTCTATCTTGAGTCCCAATAGGATTAGGGTTAAGATAATCTCATCAAACCCTAATATTCATTATATGATTAATCATTCAATTCAAGTCCAATGTGAAAATCTTAATAGAAACTCTTTCTATTATTTCACTCTACCATAGCCATGGGCTTATGGACTTGATTCTCATGATTATCATAGGGCTACTCCTCATCTACCAAGGTAGATAGATTTCATATTGGTGCAATCCAATTCCTACAATGAACATACTATAGCCAACATACACCTCAGGATTTTGAATGGCTAGAAGATCGAGTCATGGTGTAGTCAAACTATAACACCCTCAAGGTGAACTAGCGATGCACCTCAGGTCAAAGAACCAGACACACAACTGCAGCTTTGAGCCAGTCATCGACGAGAAGGTAGACTTTCTAATGATTGCTCGAGGTGGTCATGCTCAATGCCCTCATTCTCTAACGAGTACTTATACTCTTGCTCTGGTGTCTCTATACCATAGGCTCAAGACTCATTTACTATAAAGAAGCGATTGTACACCAACCTTCTGGATCAATCACCATGCTCATGATGATCCTATAGTCAGGAGCATTTTATGAGTTAATAATGAAAATTCATGTCTTAAATTTTCAACTCTTAAAAATAAGAATTATCATTATCATTAACTCAAAAAATGTATCACAGACACTAAATACACATTGTGATAGAAAATAATTTATTTTATTATTTATAGTCAAAATTATAATTTTGTTCTTAGAAGTGTATAACAAGTGTCAGCCAATTCTGACTTCTAGGACACACATATCTAACAGCAGCTACCTGTGTGATTGAATTCTTCTATCTAGAGTTTCGATAGGATTAGGAGTAAGATGAACTCATTAAATCGAACATCTGTCATATGAATTAATCATTCGATTCGAGTCCAATGTGAAATCCTAATAGAAAATCTTTCTATCATCTTTACTCTATCATGGCCATGGGCTTAAGGACTTAATCTCATGATTTTCATACGGCCACTCCTTATCTACCGAGTTAGATAGATATCCTATTGGTACAATCCAATTCCTACAATGAACATGCTATAGCCAACATACACCTCAGAATTCTGAATGACTAGGAGACCGAGTTATGGTATGGTCAAACTATAACACCCTCAAGGTGAACTGTCGATACACCTTAGGTCAAAGAACCAGACGCACCACTACAGCATCGAGCCAGTCATCGATAAGAAGGTAGACTACCTTATGACTGCTTGTGGTGGTCATGCTCAATGCTCTTGTTCTCCAATAAGTACCTATACTCTCGCTCTGGTGTCTCCATACCATAGACTTAAGACACATCTATCCTAAGAAAGCGATCATACACCAACCTTCTAGATCGATCACCATCCTCATGATGATCTTATGATCGAGAGCAGTTTATGAGTTAATTATGAAAATTTATATTTTAAATTTTTAACTATTAAAAATATTAATTATCATTACCATTAACTTAAAGAAAGTATCATAGACACTTTAAATATACATTATGATAAAAAATAATTATTTTTATTAATTTTTAGTCAAAATTATAAAATTATCCTTAGAAGTATATTACAAGTGTCAGCTTATCTGACTTCTAGGGCACATATCTAACAAAATCCTACTTGACCTAAATCCAATTGGCTATAAATCTAAGTCTCATCTTCTCAAGATGGGCTTCGATCTTCTGCTGATTTAATGGCTTTGTCAGTGGGTCAGCCGCATGTCTGTAGTATTGACTCTCTTGATCTCAATGTATCTCTTTTCGAGGTAATCATGGATCAGGTGATATCACCGCTCAATATTCTTAGATTTCTAGTGAGACCTCAGCTCCTTAGCTAGGACTATGGCACCATTATTGTTGTAGTATAGAGGGATGTTATTTCATGGTATCACTCTAAGCTTTGCAGAGAACTTCTTATACCAGAATGCCTCCTTTTCAACCTCCGATGCAGCGATGTATTCTACTTTCATGGTAGAATCTACTATCATCATATGCTTGGCACTCTTCCAACTGACAGCTCCACCATTATAAATAAACAGACTTTCAGATGTTAACTTTCGATCATCTATGTCAGATATAAAATCTGAGTCTATATATCTTTGAACCTGGAGTTCTCTATTATCAAAAATAGAAATATATCCTTAGAATGAGATATGGCATGGTAAGAAACCATGTCTGAGTCATCTCAGAATTTAGGATTGTCCGGCTCATATCAAAAGATAACAAATGGACAAGTTAGACTATAGGTCCTTTAGAGCTCGATTTATAGGATATCCTAAAGAGTCATTAGGATATTATTTCTACATTCCAGAAGATCACAATATGATTATGAGTCGATATGCCATCTTTCTTAAAAAATAGTTTGTTCAAGATAATGGCATTGAAAACCAGATTAAGCTTGAGAAGAAAGTCTCACAAGAGCAATGAGCTAAGGACCAAATTGAACCAAATTAGGTTGAGCTAATACAATCACTAACTCCACCATCTTGTGGATCAGAAAGAGCTTTCCGTCCTCCTGAGAGGTACTCAGGTACCATTTTAGAGGAAGCAGAGAAAATGTTCCTCGTAGGTAATGGGGTTCATGGTGATGATCCCAAAACCTATGACGAGGTTATATTGGATATTGACTCCAAGAAATGGTTAGAGGCAATGTAGTCAGAAATTGACTCGATGCACTCAAACCAAGTCTGAACCTTGGTAGGTCCACCAGAAGGTATAGTACCTATTGGGTGTAAATAGATTTATAAGAGAAAAATTGGTGCAGATGAGAATGTAGAGACATTCAAAGCTAGATTAGTGGCAAAAGGGTATAGTCAACGCGAAGGCATTGACTGTCAGGATACCTTTTCACTAGCACCTATGCTAAAATCCATCCGCACATTGTTTGCTATTGCAGTCTATTTCGATTATGAAATATGACAAATGAATGTGAAAACGGCATTCTTAAATGGATACCTTGAGGAAGATATCTATATGCAATAGTCGCTAGATTTCAAATCCAGTGATGCTGATCACAAGGTATGCAAGCTTCAAAGGTACATATATGGACTTAAGCAAGCATCTCAGAGCTAGAATACTCATTTTAATGATGTGATCAAATTATTTGATTTCATCAAGAATGAGGAGGAACCATGTATCTTCAAAAAGATCAGTGGAAGCGCTATTGTCTTCCTCGTATTATATGTGGATGATATCCTTCTTATTGGAAATAATATTCTCATATTGACCATAGTCAAAATATGGTTATCCAAAGATTTCTCCATGAAAGACCTAGGAGAAGCATCCTTTATTCTAAAAAATTAAGGTCTATAGAGATATACCGAATAGAATGCTAGGACTTTCACAAAAAATGTATATAGAGGAAGTGCTAAAGAGGTTTAGCATGGAAAATTCTAAGAGAGGATTAGTACCCTTCAGACATAGCATTCATCTCTCCAAGAAGATGTGTCCTAGCACACCTGAGGAGATAGAATGCATGAGCAAGATTCCTTATGCTTCAGCAATAGGGAGCCTTATGTATGCCATGTTATGTACACGTCCTGATATAGCCCATATTGTGAGTGTCACAAACAGATATCAGTCGAATCCAGATGAAGAACATTGGACTTCTGTGAAATGTACCCTTAAGTACTTGAGAAGAACTAAGGATATGTTGTTGATTTTTGGTAATGGAGAACTCCAAGTCCAGAGGTATACAGACTCGAATTTTATGACCAATGTAGATGATTGAAAGTCGACATTTGGAAGTCTGTTTGTGTGTAGTAGTGGTGCTATCAGTTGAAAGGGTTTCAAGCAAATCGTGATAGCAGATTTCATCATGGAAGCAAAGTACATCACTACATCAAAAGCTATGAAAGAAACATTCTAGTACAAGAAGTTTACCGTAGAGATCAAAGTGATGCCATCAGATGCCATTCCTCTATACTATGACAATAATGGTGCCATAGCCTTTGCTAAGGAATCAAGGTCTCATCAAAAATCTAAGCACATCGAGTGATGATACCACCTCATTCGCGATTACCTCGAGAAAGGTTACGTCGAGATCAAGAAAGTTGACTCTGCAGACAATGCGGTAGATCCACTCACAAAGTCGTTGGACCAGCAGAAGATCGAAGCCCATCTTGAAAAGATGGGACATAGATTTATAGCCAATTGGCTTTAGGTCAAGTGGGAGTTTGTTAGATATGTGTGCCCTAGAAGCTAGAATTGGCCGACACTTATTATACATTTCTAAGGGCAAAATTATAATTTTGACTATAAATAATAAAATAGATTATTTTCTATCATAATGTGTATTTAGTGTCTGTGATACATCTCTTGAGTTAATGGCAATGATAATTCTTATTTTTAAGAGTTGAAAATTTAAGACATGAATTTTCATTATTAACTCATAAAATGCTCCGGACCGTAGGATCATCATAAGGATGGTGATGGATTCGGAAGATTGGTGTACAATCATCTTTTTATAGTAGATGAATCTTGAGTCTATAGTGTAGAGACATCAGAGTAAGAGTATAGGTACTCGTTAGAGAATGAGGGCACTGAGCGTAACCACCTCGAGCAGTCATAAGAAAGTCTACCTTCTCATCAATGATTGGCTCGAAGCTGTAGTGGTGTGTCTGGTTCTTTGATCTGAGGTACATCGGTAGTTCACCTTGAGGATGTTATAGTTTGACTACACCATGACTTGGTATCCTAGCCATCCAAAATCCTGAGGTATATGTTGGCTATAGCATGTTCATTATCAGAATTGGATTGCACCAAGTGAGAATCTATCTACCTCAATAGATGAGGAGCAGCCCTATGATGATCATGAGAATCAAGTCCATAAGCCCATAGCCATAGCAGAGTGAAATAATAGAAGGAGTTTCTATTAAGATTTTCACTTTGAATTTGAATCGAATGATTAATTCATATGATGGATATTAGGATTTGATGAGTTCACCTTATCCGATCGGGGCTCAAGATAGAAGAACTTAATCACATAGATAACTACATCGAAATGTTCATTTTTAGTTCTGATGGGTTGCCACCATATACTACTAGGTGTCACTGGTGGATTTTGAGAGCAATTAGAATGATTTGGATGATCGATCATTCTAGTTGTCTGAATCAAAAAAGTTTTGATCCATTGGAAGGTATTTCGATGATGTCGATGATAGAGATTATGACATATCTCATTACCAGATGAAACTGAATCTAACTGGATCGCACAAACAAGGGTTTGAATTTGGATATCATCAATTGGACTAATCCAACTCAATTGATTTGAATTAGATTCAATTAGGTTCAAGAAAATCATGCTAGCACACGATTGAGCCTAATGTTCTCCTTCAACAATCATCAAAAGTTATCTCGACTGAGTCAAATGTATTTGGCCTCACTCAAGTACCTTTACTTGATTTGACTGAAGCTTGTCTAGATCAAAAAAGGATTATCTTAATTTATGAGATAAATTTGAGACAACACCTACCATTTTTCATCACCTACTAATTCTTATCTTTTGACTTTGGTCAAATGTTGATCTTTGACACTTAGACATCTATCCATGTGTCATACACCCATAGAAGAGTAGATGAGGGTTTGTCCTCCTACTAGAAAGAGGAAAGGAGGGGGTGCACACCTAGGGAGGCATGCGCCCAAGAATAATGATGCCTAGAGTCCCATACAAATGGGACTCCAGGTTGCTTCATGGAATAAACTTAGGTGGCACCAAAGAATCTACTTTGACCAATTTTGGCACCACCTAAGGATGTTTAAAAGGGGCTTTCATTTGATTGGATCAGGTGATGTTATCTCACCAATCAGATTTGGATCTAATTGCATGAAGAGATGTGACTAGCCAGGATGATGTGGCACTGCATGATGCAGCAGGATCTATATAAACACTATCTATGCCTAGGTTTCGAGAGGTTCTCCTCTTGCCCATGCCACATAGCCATCTTCCTCTCTCCTCTATGCCTACCTCTAATCCTCTCTCTCCTCTCCATGCCCATGTGACTTTGTATTTTAGTTTGGTGCAATCTAGATAAGAGAAAGGCGACAAGAAAGGAAGAAGGCAGCACTGCTGCAAGAGACAACATCGAATCTTCAAAAGTTATTTTGCAGACATTCAAGATCAGATCTAGATCTAATCTTTGAAAGAAAGATTGAAAAAGAGAAGATATCCAAATCCTACCTAAGTGGATATCGGTAGAGGTCAGATAATTGCATGGCTACATCCAGAACCTCAGGCAATCAGCAGGATCATCATAGGATAATAAGATTACCTAAGAACAAGGTATAAATTTAATTTAATTTAATTTAATTTAATTTAATTTATTATATTTATCAAATTAAATCTAAAAAGTATCAGATCTAATTTAAATCTAAAAAAAAAATTTTGAAATATTTTTCTTGGTCAAATCATATTTGAACAAACCTGATCCGAGAAACAGGTTTTTTCCTTCAACTTGTATCAAAGCCATGTTCCTATAAATAATTTAGATCTAATTTTAATTTAATTTTAATCTAATAATTATATAATTTTAGGTATTACATGAGATATGATTAGATCTAAAATTAAAAAATTTAAAAATTAAATAATTTAGATCTAAGATCTATAAGATCCATGACTAGTTGTAGAATAGAATAGTTCTATGTATAGTCTTGCATGATCATAATTTAATTTAATTAAGTTATAATTTTTAGATTAATTTATTTATTATTTTTTTATATTATAAATATTATAATAAGATCTAAAAAATAGAAAATAAAATTATTTAAATTTTGTTCATATGAGATATGATGAATGCATGTTTAGACTATTTGTAGAATAGTTCTACATAATTGTCTAGATTAGAATTTATTTTGATTAAGATTCAATTTAAATCTAATTTTTTAGATTATTATGAGATAATTTAGATCTAAAAAATATGCATGATTATGATACATGAGATGTATGCAAAATATGTATATAGTTAGATCTAAATTTTATATATGAGATATATGATATAGATCTAACTAGTTTTGTAGTTTTTTATATTTTCCTGATTAAGGCATTCTCCTTGGCCGTCCGGTCATAAGAATACGAAGAAGGATTTAAATAGGCCCTCTCCTTCCATTCGATGGGGTGTTCTTATGATGTGTAGGGGTGCTGTGCGTTCGTCCTTAATCAGAAATCCAAAAACTTACTTTCTGCAAAACCCTAGATCCTGAAATCCTAGGATTTTATTGTGCATATTTTATTTATGAATCCTAAACTTAATTGTCTAAGAATTAAGATTATGAAATATGTTAAATCTAAAAATTAAAAATTTTTAGATTTAAGATATATTCATAAAATTGGGTTCGGGCTTGGGGTAGCTCAATTAGGTCTAAGCGGTTGATCAAACCGAATCAAGAGTTGGTTAGATGGGATCAACAATGCTTAAATTGACCAGCCTAATAGGATTAAGTCTGGGTCAAGATCGAGTCACATGAGTGATCGATCAAGCTAAGACCTAATTAGGCTCAGAGGTTAGAGTCTGGATTGTAGGCTAACCCAATTGGTTCTGGCTCAATAATTTGGTGTCTAAGGTAAGTTTGGCACATACGATCGACTGGTTTTTAATTGGAAGCTACTCGACCTGAATGCATTCTTGTACGAGTTAATGGCATATTCCCTTCCACCGATCTCACTTACCTGGCCATATCTGTTGACACAGTTCTGATCTGAGGTGGTCAATAATCCTGAGCTAACCCATGCCACTAGGTTAGTCATAATTGTTATGACTATTGCCAAGTCTAGTTTAATGAGACCTAAATCAAATCTTCCTAAGAAAAGATTAAGTCTGAGGTCTTCCACCATTGTAGATGTGTGGCCCTTTTCGGGGTTGATTGTTCTCGGCTGGATACAGTGGCTCAGTTGCACCAGGAAGATGCAACCATGTCTATTAGGCATTGGATGCTATGGGCTAGAGGATGGAGTTGGGCTTCAATATTTTAGGATACGGTGAGAGACTCAATTAGGAAACCCAAGTCTATGCAAATGGTGGGTCTGACTTAACTAAGGAGTGGATCAATATTTCGGATACGGTGAGATTCATGAATTAGAGACCAAGTTTGGGTGCACCATGATTAGAGAATCATTGAACAAGAGTTGTTCACTCATTGGCTAACCCATCACCAATAACTGTTAGGTGAGGTGATGAGTCAGTTGGTGAGACCGCACCACCCACTAGAAATCATTAATCATGGAAGATTTTTGCATCTCTACAGAGGGAGTGTAGGGATCCAAGAAAATAGTGGAAAGCTAATTTATTTAAAAATAAAATTTTTAAATAAATTGGTCAAGTCTTAATTACAATATCTAACTAGAAATCTTTGACTCTCTATAGAAAAATGTCTGCGTCCAACCCACTAGCACGTATCCTGGACACACATAGACTGACTGGATCTAATTATAAGGATTGGCTCAAGAACTTCAAAATCATTTTGGATTTCAAGAAGTTAACTCATGTATGGGATCAAGACCCTCCCACCTTACCAGCTCATCCATTTGCTGAACAGAGAGCATCTCTTGACAAGTGGATGAACGAAGATAACAAGGCCAGATATTACATGTTGGGCTCGATGTCTGACGAGCTTCAATGCCAACATAAAGATATCAGGACTGCCCACCAAATGTTGGCTCACCTACAAGAGATGTTTGGTGAATAGAGTTATGTAGCCAAGTATCAAGTCACTAAACAACTATTCAAGGCTAAAATGCGTGATGGATAGTCAGTCCAAGATTATTGTCTGATGATGATGAAGGATTTGGAAGAGCTTGAGAAGCTCAGTGTGAAGTTGGACTTAGATCTACAAAATGATATAATTCTACAATCCTTGACTGATGCATGTGGATAGTTCATCATGAACTACCATATGCATAAACTTCAAAATTATCTAGCCGAGCTTATGAACATAATGGTTACTGCTGAGCTTTCTATGAAAGGCTCTAAAGGCTCAATACTTGCTATGGAATGGACTTCTTCTAAGAGAAAGTCTTTTAGAAAGAAGAAAAGGTCTATGAAAAGGCAAAACGTGGAAGGAGGAAAGAAGAAAAAAGATAGAGCTAAAGAAGAAGGCCGCTAATAAAGGAAAGTATTTTCATTGCAACACTGATGGCCACTAAAAGTGGAACTGCCCTATTTACCTGGCCACCCTGAAGAATAAGAAGGAGGCAGGTCCTTCTAGAGGTATGCTTGTTATTGAGTATAACTTTACGATTTCTTCTGCATCCAGTTAGATACTTGACTCTGGTTCTAGTGCTCATTTATGCACTTCCATGCAGGATCTTGAGAATAGTATGAGGTTGAAAGATGGTGAGATGATCCTACACATCAAAAATGGAGCAAGAGTTACTACTGTGGCCGTGGAAACATACCCTCTTCGACTACCATCTGGTTTAGACTTAGTATTAAAGGATTGTTATTTTATGCCTACAACAAGCAGGAATTTGATTTCTATTTCATGTTTAGCATAAGAAGGCTATGTAATTAGTTTTCTTAAGGACCATTGTAACATTCTTTATGAAAGAAATAAAATTGCAAGTGGTTTCCTTATTAATGGTCTTTATCAATTACATATTGATGTATCTATTTTTAATATCGAGCAAAATATGAATGCCATAAAATCAAAACGACCTAGGGATAGTCCAAATGATAGGTATCTATGGCACCTAAGATTAGGTCATATAGCAGAAGATAGGATTAACAAATTGGAAGAAAAATTGGGCTATTGAGTCCATTGACTTTTGAGTCATATCCAATTTGTGAATCTTGTCTTCAATGGCAAAATGACTAAAGCTCCCTTTTGTTAGGACATGGGGAAAGGGCCACATGGATCTTCTTGCCCTAGTACATACTGATGTGTGCGGTCCATTTGATGTGCCTGACTAGAGGCAATTTTGTCTACTTCATTAATCTTTGACCGATGATTTATCTAGGATATGAGTATGTGTATCTTATGAGACATAAGTCTGAAGCTTTTGAAAAGTTTAAGAAATTCAGACATGAAGTAGAAAAGCAAACTAGAAAACCCATTAAGGTTCTTCAATCAGATCGAGGAGGTGAATACCTTAGTCAAAAATTTTTGAACTATCTCAAGAAAAATGGCATAGTCTCTCAATGGACTCCACTTGGAACACTTCAATTCAATGAGGTTTCAGAATGGAGGAACCGAACTATATTAGATATGGTTCGATCCATGATGAGCTTCACAGACCTTCCTCATTTTATTTGGGGACACAGTCTATTAACTGTAATATACTTACTGAATAGGGTTCCTTCTAAAACTATTCCTATCACACCGTATGAGATATGGCATGGTAAGAAACTAAGTCTGAGTCATCTCAAAATTTGGGGTTGTCCAGCTCATGTCAAAAGACAACAAACAGACAAGTTAGACTATAGGTCCTTTTAGAGCTCGATTCATAGGATATCCTAAAGAGTCATTAGGAATATTATTTCTATATTCCTAGAAGATCATAATGTGATTGTGAGTCGACATATGCCATCTTTTTTTGAAAAAATAGTTTATTCAAGATAGCGGCATTGGAAAGTAGATCAAGCTTCGATGAAGAAAGTCTCACAAGAGCAACAAGCTAAGGACCAAATGGAACCAAATCAGGTTGAGCCAATACAATCACTACCTCCTCCACCTCGTAGATCGAAAAGAGATTTTCCATCCTCCTGAGAGATACTTAGGTATTATTTCAGAGGAAGTAGAGGAAATATTCCTCATAGGTAATGGTGCTCATGGTGATGATCCCAAAACCTATAACGAGATGATATCAGATATCGACTCCGAGAAATGGTTAGAGGCAATGAAGTCAGAAATTGACTCGATGCACTCAAACCAAGTCTGGACCTTGGTAGATCCACCAGAAGGTATAGTACCTATTGGGTGTAAATGGATCTTACAAGAGAAAGATTGGTGCAGATGGGAATGTGGAGACATTCAAAGGCTAGATTAGTGGCAAAAGGTTATAGTCAATGCAAAGGCATTGACTATCAGGATACCTTTTTGTCAGTAGCTATGCTAAAATCCATCCGCACATTGCTTGCCATTGCAGCCTATTTCGATTATGAAATATGGCAAATGGAACGTGAAAATGACATTCTTAAATGGATATCTTGAGGAAGATATCTATATGGAACAGCCGCTAGGTTTCACATCCAGTGATACTGATCACAAGGTTATGCAAGCTGCAAAGGTCCATATATGGACTTAAGCAAGCATCTCGGAGCTGGAACACTCATTTTAATGATGTGATCAAAAATTGTTTGGTTTCATCAAAAATGAGAAGGAACCATGTGTTCTTCAAAAAGATCAGTGGGAGTGCTGTTGTCTTCCTCGTATTGTACGTGGATGACATCCTCCTTATTGGGAATGATATTCCCCATGTTGACCATAGTCAAAATATGGTTGTCCAAAGAATTCTCCATGAAAGACCTTAGGTGAAGCATCCTTTATTCTAAGGAATTAAGGTCTATAGGAGATAGACCGAATAGGATGCTAGGACTTTCACAGAAGATGTACATAGAGGAAGTACTAAAGAGGTTTAGTATGGAAAAACTCTAAGAGGGGATTAAGTACCCTTTCAGACATGGTATTCATCTTCTCCAAGAAGATGTGCCCTAGCACACCTGAGGAAATAAAACGCATGAGCAAGATCTCTTATGCTTCAGTAATAGGGAGCCTCATGTATGCCATGTTATAAACACGTCTTGATATAGCCCATGTTATGAGTGTCACGAGCAGATATCAGTCGAATCCAGATGAAGAACACTGGACTTCTGTGAAATGTATGCTTAAGTACTTGAGAAGAACTAAGGATATATTGTTGATTTTTATAATGGAGAACTCCAAGTCCAGGGATATACAGACTCGGATTTTATGACCAATGTAAATGATCGAAAGTCAACATCTGAGAGTCTATTTGTGTGTAATGATGGCGCTGTCAGTTGGAAGAGTTTCAAGAAAATAGTGATAGCAGATTCCACCATAGAAGCAGAGTACATTGCTACGTCAAAATCTATGAAGGAGATATTCTAGGATAAGAAGTTTACCACAGAGATCGGAGTGATGCCATCAGATGCCATTCCTCTATACTGTAACAATAATGGTGCCATAGCCCTTGCTAAGGACTCGAGGTCTCATCAGAAATCCAAGCATATCGAGCGACGAAACCACCTCATCCGCGATTACCTCGAGAAAGGTTATGTTGAGGTCAAGAGAGTCGACTCTGCAGATAATACGACAGATCTACTCATAAAGCTATTGGGCCAGCAGAAGATCAATGCCCATCTTGAAAAGATGGAACTTAGATTTGTAGCCAATTGGCTTTAGGTCAAGTGGGACTTTGTTAGATATGTGTGTCCTAGAAGCCAAAATTGATTGACACTTGTTATACACTTCTAAGAGCAAAATTATAATTTTGACTATAAATAATAAAATAGATTATTTTCTATCATAATGTATATTTAGTATCTGTGATACATCCCTTGAGTTAATGGCAATGATAATTCTTATTTTCAAGAGTTGAAAATTTAAGACATGAATTTTCATTATTAACTCATAAAATGCTTCCGACCGTAGGATTATCATGAGGATGGTGATTGATCCGGAATGGTTGGATGTACAATCGCTTCTCTTATAGTAGATGAGTCTTGAGTCTATGGTGTGGAGATATCAGAGCGAGAGTATAGGTACTCATTAGAGAATGAGGAAACTGAGCGTGACCACCTCGAGCAGTCATAAGAAAGTCTACCTTCTCATCGATGACTAGCTCGAAGCTACAGTGGTGTGTCTGGTTCTTTGATCTAAGGTGCATCAGCAGTTCACCTTAAGGGTGTTATAGTTTGACTACACCATGACTCGGTCTCCTAGCCATCTAGAATCCTGAGGTGTATGTTGGCTATAGCATGTTCATTGTAGGAATTGGATTGCACCAAGAGAGAATCTATCAACCTCGATAGATAAGGAGCAGCCCTATGATGATCATGAGAATCAAGTCCATAAGCCCATGGCCATATGGTGCGGACACCAAAGCCATCAAAAGTCGGCAATATAATTTAGATTCAATTTGGTTTGAAGAAGCCATATCAGAATAACTCTACTTCAGTTATTTTATTTTAGTCCTTTTGATTTAATCAATTAGTTCTTTTGATGTATTTAGTTTTGAGTCCATACGACCATACTTGGGTTTATTTTGGATTGAGCCTTATTTAGAAAGAGACCATCACAAAAAAGCAAGCTTGATCCACGTCATTTTTGGAGCCACCACTCTCCACACGCCCAGGGAGAAAATACACATGCCAGTATGTGCCATGCCTAAGGATCCTCTGAAGGAGAAATCATGATTTTCCAGGGTCAGGTTCGTTCAGATCTAATTGGATCGAGAGGCATATTTCAAAAATTTTCTCTCAGATCCTAATCAAATTTGATATTTTTTAGATCTAATTTTATGATCTGATAAATAAAAAAATTAAATTAAATTAAATCTAAATTAGTTTTACCTTGATATGGATAATCCGATTATCCATTGATGATCTGCTGATTACCTGAGGTTCTAGATCTAGCCACGCAAGCGCCTGGCCTCTATCGATATCCACTTAGATTGGATCTAGAGATCTTCTCCTTTTTTATCTCATCTCCAAAAATCAGATCTGGATCTGATTTGGAGGGTCTTCAAAACTTCTTTCGAAGATCAATAGTTGTCTCTGCAGCAGTGCTGCCTTCTTTCTTTCTCGTCAGCCTTTTCTTGTCTGAATCACACAAATCTGAAGCCCAACTATCCTTGGATGTGGAGAGGAGAGAGATGGCTTGAAGGTGGCATGGGGAAAAGAGAGGGACAGCCATGGGGCATGGCTAAGAGAGAAGTCTCTAAAAAGTGGGCACAGCTAGGTCTTTATATAGACCCTGCTGCGCCATGCAGTGCCACATCACCTTGGCTAATCACGTTACTTCATTTAATCAGATCTAAATCTGATTGGTGGGATGACATCACTTGATCCAATCAGATGAGAGATCCACAGATTCATCCTAAGGTGGTGCCTAAGACTGGTCAAAGTCTATAGGTGACGGTCACCTAGTTTGAATCTAAGAAGCAACCTGGAGTCCCATCCGTATGGGACTCCAGGCGTCCCTATCCATGGGCGCATGCCATCCTAGGCATGCACCCCTCCTTTCCAAAATTCAATAAGGGGACAATCCCCTATCTGCTCTCTAATAAGTGCATGACATATGGACAGATGTCCAAGGGTCAAAGGTCAACGTTTGACTAAAGTCAAAGGACAAGAATTAGCAGGTGATGGAAAATGACAGGTGTTCTTTCAAATTTATCTCATAAATTAAGACAATCCTTTTCTGACCTAGACAAGCTCAAGTCAGATCAGGTAAAGGTACCTAAGTAAGAACAAACTCATTTGGCTCAGTCGAGATAACCTTTAATGATAGAAAAAGGAGAATGTTTGGTTCAATTATGTGCTAGCACGATTTTCTTGAACCTAATTGAATTTAATTCAAATCAATTAAATTGGGTTAGTTCAATTGATGATATCTAGATCCAAACCCTTATTTGTGTGATCTAGTTAGGTTCAGTTCTATATGGTAATGGGATATGTAGTGATCTCCATCATCAACATCATCGAAACTTCTTTCGATGGATTAGAACTCTTCTGATTCAGACAACTAGAATGATCGATCACCTAAATCATTCTAATTGCTCTCAAAATCCACCAACGATAGCTAGCAGTATGTGGTGGCAACCCATCAAAACTAAAAATGAACCTCTTGGTGCAGCTACTTGTATTATTAAGTTCTTCTATCTTGAGCTCCGATCAGATTAGGATTAAGGTGAACTCATCAAACCCTAATTTCTATCATATGATTTAATCATTCGATTCAAGTCTGATGTGAAAACTTTAATAGAAACTCTTTCTATTATTTTACTCTCTGCCATGGCCATGGGCTTATGGACTTGATTCTTCTGATCATCATAGGGCTGCTCCTCATCCACCGGGTAGATAGATTCTATCTTGCTGCAATCCAATTCCTACAATGAACATGCTATTGCCAACATACACCTCAGGATTTCGAATGGCTAGGAGATCAAGTCATGGTGTAGTCAAACTATAACACCCTCAAGATGAACTATCGATGCACCTCAAGTCAAAGAACCAGACACACCACTGCAGCTTCGAGTCAGTCATCGACGAGAAGGTAGACTTCCTTATGACTACTCGAGGTGGTCACGCTCAGTGCCCTCGTTCTCTAACGAGTATCTGTAATCTCGCTTCGGTGTCTCTATATCGTAGACCTAAGACTCATCTACTATAAAGATGTGATTGTACACTAACCTTCTAGATTATTCACCATCCTCACAATGATCCTACCGTCAGAAGCATTTTAGTTTTTTAATAATAAAAATTCTTGTCTTAAATTTTCAACTCTTGAAAATAAGAATTATCATTATCAGTAACTCAAGGGATGTATCACAGACACTAAATACACATATATGATAGAAAATAATCTATTTTATTATTTATAATCAAAATTATAATTTTGCTCCTAGAAGTGTATTACAAGTGTCAACTAATTCTGGCTTCTAGGGTACACATATCTAACAAACTCCTACTTAACCTAAAGCCAATTGGCTAT
>QRFJ01000696.1:378251-428015 GCA_006176705.1 Cocos nucifera
ATCTAAGTCCCATCATTTCAAGGTGGACTTCGATCTTCTGCTGGCCCAACGACTTTGTAAGTGGGTCCACCGCATTGTCTATAGAGTTAACTCTCTTGACCTCAACGTAATCCTTCTCGAGGTAATCGCGGATGAGGTGGTATCGCCGTTCGATGTGCTTAGATTTCTGATGAGATCTTGCTCCTTAGCAAGGACTATGGCACCATTGTTGTCGCAGTACAGAGGAATGGCATCTGATGGCATCACTTCGATCTTCGTGGCATACTTTTTATACCAGAATGCCTCCATTGTAGCTTCTGATGCAGTGATATATTTTGCTTCTATGGTAGAATCTGCTATCACCGTCTGCTTGAAATTTTTTCAACTGACAGCTCCACCATTGCACACAAATAGACTCCCAGATATTGACTTTCGATCATCTACATCAGACATAAAGTCCAAGTCTGTATCTCCCTGGACTAAGAGTTCTCCATTGCCAAAGATCAGTAACAGATCTTTAGTTCTTCTTATGTACTTAAAGATACATTTTACAGAAGTCCAGTGTTCTTCATCTGGATTTGACTAATATCTGCTCCTAACACTCACAGCAGGGCTATATCAATCATATTCTAACATGGCATCCAATGAGCTCGCTATTGCTGAAGCATAAGGAATCTTGTTCATGTGTTATACTTCCTCGGGTTGTCTAGGACATCTTCTTAAAAAAAGAATTAATGCCATAATCGGAAGGGTAACTATAAGCCCCTTCTTAGAGTTTTTCTAATCTAAACTCGTTTATGTACTTCCCTCTATATACATCTTCTGCTGAATGGTCCTAGCATCGCTATTTGGTCTATCTCTATAGACCCTTAATTTTCAGAATTAAACGGATTGCTTTCTCCTAGGTCTTCATTGGATAAAATTCTTGAGATAAACCTATTTAAACTATGCGTCAACATGGGAATATCATTTCAATAAAGGGAGGATGTCATCACGTTACAATATGAGGAAGAACAACAATGCCCCACTGATCTTTTTGAAGACACATGGCTCCTCATTCTTGATGAAATTCAAACATTTTGATCATTATGCACTAAAACGAGTATTCCAGCACCGAGATGCTTGCTTAAGTCCATATGTACCTTTGCAAGCTTGGCAAACTTTGGATCATCACACTGGGATTTGTGAATAACCAGCGATTGTCCATATAGATATCTTCCTCAAAGATTAGCAACTAAAGAAGGCCAGTGGCACGCCAGGTGGCCATAAGGCAGAAGCGAATAGGCGCCAACAGCAAACGGCACCACCCAACAACCCCGAAGGGCGGAGGGAGGGGAGCAGGAGAGCGACGGACGAAAAGCGGAGGCCTGTGTATTGATGTCAAGGCGGGTCTATGTTGGATCGAGAACGGGTGGCCACGAAGCTAGCCTGGGAAAAGGGCGCCT
The DNA here is from genome assembly GCA_006176705.1 of Cocos nucifera. Lineage (NCBI taxonomy): Eukaryota > Viridiplantae > Streptophyta > Magnoliopsida > Arecales > Arecaceae > Cocos > Cocos nucifera. Next base: position 379,676 of record QRFJ01000696.1, read on the forward strand.
AACAGGGCCAGCGGCCTGAATGATTTCCACAAGGATCCGTCAAGAAGTTACATGCTCGAGGAGCAGATCCATTTAAAATTTTAAAGAATATCGGACCAAATGCGTATGTTATGGACTTACCTTCTAATTTTAGAATTAGCTCTACTTTTAACGTTGCAAATCTCATCACCTATAAAGAGCCAACTTGGATACCTAGTGAACCATTTGAGCCTGAACCAACCTTTGAGAGAGAGCCTATTCCTGAATGTCCATCGGCCAAAATATCAAAGCATGATCAGATTGAGAGAATTTTGGATGAGCAGATCATCTCCACCCGAAGTCGAGGCTATCAGTGGTACTTAGTTAGATGGCGAGGTCGACCAGAATTCAAGGATACCTGGATCACTCGAGAAGAGCTGCAGCATATCGATCCCGATTTGCTTGAGTGTCACTAGAGCAAAATCGACCCTCACTCGATAGGGTCAAGTTCTCCCCACCCTTAGAGAATTGATGCGGACACCAGAGCCATCAAAAGTCGACAACATAATTTAGATTCAATTTGAATTGAAGAAGCCATATCAAAATAACTCTACTTCAGTTATTTTGTTCCAGTCCTTTTGATTTAATCAATTAGTTTTTTTTGATGCATTTAGTTTTGGGTCCATAGGACCATACTTGGGTTTATTTTGGATTGAGCCTTATTTGGAAAGAGACCATCATAAAGAAGCAAGCTTGATCCATGTTATCTTTGGAGCCACCACCCTCCACACGTTCAGGAAGGAAATACACACGCCAGCATGTGCCATGCCCAAGGATCCTCATGCCAAGTTGTGCCAAGCATCAAGCACCCACATGGAGTTTCTTTTCTTTCCTAGGATTTCGTAAGAGTTCTTGATTTGTTACTTATTTTGTTAAAAGACTGATTTCTTCCCTATGGTTCCATAAAAGATAGAAATAATATATTATTGTATTTGGAAACCATACATAAGTTTTACTTTTTTATTGGAATGATTGATTTTTTCATTGTAAAGGGAATAAGATTCCTAAAGAAATAGGACCCCTATGATCCTATATAAACCCTTGTATCTTTCATGAATGAGACATTGAATGAATGAATTAATTTATAATTTTCACAAATACTTGTGTTGGTCACTCTGAGAGGGAGAGGGTGTGAGATCCAAAATCGTCCCACGAGGGGAGGGTGTGAGGCCCACCTTTTTCTATCTTCTTAACATTCATTTTCTTGAGATTCAGTGTTCCTATGACTCCGATTCATCTTCACCATCTACCTACATAAGCCTATTCCACCAAAAGAATATCTATCTCCTCCAAGATTTTCATCTATCATGTAGAGAGAGAAAGAGTGATCTATTATTCTACAGATCAAACGTTGACAAGGACCTTCATTCCTTCTCAACTAATATTTGATTTTTACTTTTTTTTTAGATCCGATGTTGGTAAAGACCCAATTCTTTATTGATAGATCTACTTGGTTAAAAGATTAAGAGCCCTAATTAGGGTAGTTTCTTAACAACCATGATCCAAATTCTTCTTATTTTTTTTTTGGATTTTCTTGTGGGCTTAATTTCTTGCTATCCTTCATTTCATTTATATTTTTCTTTTTATAATTATTCATAAACATGCTTAATTTCTGCTATCTATCTATTTACTTTATTATTGCTAGTTATTTATTGATCTCTAAAATGGCATTTATCAGCATCATTTAAATTGATTGTGCTTTGGTCCCATGCCAATCAGTCACGCCTTCTGAGAAGAGTATAGGCAACTATACTGTCTGTTCTGAGAATAATGTGCCACGGTCGGACGTGATTTGTTGTTAACGAATGGAAGGAAGCTTTGTGTTTTCTTTTCTTTTATTTTTTTTAGACTATCCCGCATCAATTTGGTATCAAAATTGGATTGATTAGGGCTTTAGTTTAAATTCTGTAATTTAAAATTTCTACAAGTTAAATTTTCATAATTTAAATTTCATAATTTACTTTTCAATATTTTATTTTTCTTTTTTACTGCATCTTATTCCTGCATCCTGAACTTGCATGACCACTAGATCAGGTATCCAATACCAAGGTCCTACTTTCTCACCCAGTACCAATATGAATCCCAATACAGCAGCCATCATTAATGTTCTGACTGAAAAATTTGATAATATGAAAGATTTTATGAAAACCATGAGTGAAAGAATAACAGTACTAGAAGAAGCTAGGCAAAGATAATCTGAACCTGAGTCTCTCCAACTACCTATAGGACAGAGAAGAAGGAACCTCGACCTAGATCGACCTATAGCAGCATGCCCCCATCATAACTAGTTCGATCAGGATGAGCATGTCCTTAGGAATGTAAAGATCGAAGCCCTAAGTTTTGATGGTTGTCTAGATCCGACAGAGTACCTAGATTGAGAATCGGACATGGACCACTATTTTGGATGGTATGAAATATCTAAAGCAAGAAGAGTTAGGTTTACTAGGATGAAATTGGTTAGGCAAGCCCGATTTTATTGAAAAAGTGTTGAACATCTTCTCAACCAGAGAAGACAAGATCCGATAGAAACGTGGGATGAAATGAAGAAGAAACTTAGAGAAAAATACCTCTCCACCTCCTACCAACAAAGACTTTTAGATCAATGGCAGAGACTTACTCAAGAAAATAGATCAGTCACAGAGTACATCACAAGATTTGATGAGTACCTCATGAGATGTGGAGTAACTAAAGATAGGATTATTACCTTATCTAGATTTAGAGCTAGATTATGAGAAGATATCCAGCGTGAGCTCTTTTTGTGAGAGGTAACCATGTTAGAACAAGCTTATCAACTTGTCCTAGACTTTAAGAGATTTTCTAGGTATTCGACCATCCGTCATCTTGAACCTTGCCGAGTAACCCCTTCTGGATCGAGACCCAATACTACCCAAACTCCTAGTAATGGACCTCCACCTACAAATCCTATTATGAGAAAAAAAGATAAAGAAAAAAGAGTTGCAGGAGAGTTATCTAAGGAAAGTAGTTCTTAATCCCACTGCTTCAAGAGCCATGGTTATGGTCATTTTGCTGCATAATATCCAAATCGATCATTATTTATGAAAGAATTGGACGAAAAAACTCTAGAAAATATTGAGGAGGAAGTTTATGAAGCTAATCCAGATTTAGTCAAATAGTTTGAGAGTACTGAGAAAATCCTAAGTTTTGTCGCACCGAAGCCAGACCTTAGGCTTGGAGTCGTCAGGTATGTTCTAACATAGACTAAGGAGAGTGAAGATTGGCGTAGGACTTCTATTTTCCATACCTTCATAAAATTTAGTGATAAAATTTGTAAGCTGATCATTGATAGTGGTAGCTATATCAACGCCATCTCCACTGACACAGTTAAGGGATTAGGATTAGCTCCTGTAGATCATCCCATCCCATACTGTGTATCTTAGATAGATTCCTTCTTTATTTCCATCAAACTTAGATGTCGTGTTCCCATCTAGCTCCATTCTTATCAGGATCATGTTTGGTGCGATATCTTACCCATGGAAGTCGGAAGTATCATATTAGGTCGGCCTTGGCTGTTTGATAATGATGTTACAATTTATGGCCGAACCAACTCCTACAGTTTCACTCATAAGGGTAAGAAGATCGTGATCAATCCTTCCCCATCTAAGGCTACCAATAGAAAGATAGATGGTGGATCAAAAGAAAACATAAAAAAAAAAGCCTCCATCTAGTAGGTGCTAAGGAATTAGAGATGGCCGTGAGTAAAGGATCACCAGTTTGGATGATTGCTATTAGAGAAGTTCATGAGGATTCTAAGATAGATCATCCCAAGAAAGTAGTTCATAGATATCAATCTAGAAAATCAATAGACCTTATCCCACTACCCATGCATGCTAGAATTTTCAAATCTATAGAGTCATTTGCATAGCATATCAAGAGTTTACATAAAGAGATCAGTAAAAAAATTAGTATTAGTAATAAAGTTTATAAATAGAATGCAGATTCTCATCGACATGCCCAAGAATTTGCAGAAAAAGACTATGTGATGATTTGAATAAGGCCTAAACAATTTTCATCAGGAACCGTCAAGAAGTTATATGCTCGAGAAGCAGGTTCATTTAAGATTTTAAAGAATATCAGAACAAATGCGTATGTTGTGGGCTTATCTTCTGATTTTGGGATTAACTCTACTTTTAACATTACAGATCTCATCGCCTATAAAGAGCCAACTTGGATACCTGGTGAGCTATTTGAGACTGAACCAACTTTTGAGAGAGAGCCTACTCCTAAATGTCCACCGACCAAAATGTCAAAGCATGATTAGATTAAGAGAATTTTGGATGAGCAGATCATCTCCATCCAGAGTTGAGGCTATCAGCGGTACTTAGTTAGATGGCGAGGTCAACTGGAGTTCGAGGATACCTAAATCACTCGAGAAGAGCTTCAGTGTATTGATCCCGATTTACTTGAGCATTATCAGAGCAAAATCGACCCCCACTTGATAGGGTCGAGTTCTCCCCACCTCGAGAGAATTAGTGCAGACACCAGAGCCATCAGAAGTCGGCAATATAATTTAGATTCAATTTGGATTGGAGAAGCCATATCAGAATAACTCTACTTTAGTTTTTTTGTTCCAGTCCTTTTAATTTAATCAATTAGTTCTTTTGATGAATTTAGTTTTGGATCCATAGGACCATACTTGGATTTATTTTGGATTGAGCCTTATTTGGAAAGAGACTATCATAAAGAAGCAAGCTTGGTCCACATCATCTTTGGAGCCACCACCCTCCACACACCTAGGGAGAAAATACATACGTCAGCATGTGCCATGCCCAAGGATCCTTATGCCAAGTTGTGCCAGGCATCAAGCACCCACATGGAGTTCCTTTTCTTCCCTAGGATTCCTTAAGAATTCTTGATTTCTTACTTATTTTGTTAAAAGGCTGATTTCTTCCCTATTATTCCATAAAAGATAGATATAATATATTATTGTATTTGGAAACCATACATAATGTTTTACTTTTTTGTTGGGAGGGTTGATTTTTTTCTTGTAAAGAGAATAGGATTCCTAAAGAAATAGGACCCCTAGGATCCTATATAAACTCATGTATCTTTCATGAATGAGACAATGAATGAATGAATTAATTTACAATTCCTAGAAATACTTGTGTTGGTCGCTCCAATAGGGAGAAGGTATGAGACCCAAAATTGCCCCACGAGGGGAGGGTGTGAGGCCCACATTTTTCTATCTCCTTAACATTCATTTTCTTGAGATTCAATATTCCTACGACCCTGATTCGTCTTCACCATCTACCTACAAAAACCTATTCCACCAAAAGAAAATCAGTCTCCTCTAAGATTTTCATCTATCATGTAGATAGAGAAAGAGTGATCTATTATTCTATAGATCAAACATTGATAAGGACCTTCATTCCTTCTCAACTAATCTTTGACTTTTATTTTTTTTTTTTTTTTAGATTCGATGTTGGTAAAGATCCAGTTCTTTATCGATAGATTTGCTTGGTTAAAAGATTAAGAGTCCTAATCAGGGTAGTTTCTTAACTACCACGATTCAGATTTTTCTTATCTTTTTTTTGGATTTTCTTGCAGACTTAATTTCTTGCTATCCTTCATTCCATTTATATTTTTCTTTTTGTAATTATTCATAAGCATGTTTAATTTCTGCTATCTGTCTATTTACTTTATTATTATCAATTATTTACTGATCTCTAAAATGGCATTCATCAGCATCATTTAGATTGATCGTGCTTTGGTCCCATATCAATCAATCACGCCTCTTGAGCAGAGTATAGGCAACTATACTGTCTGTCCTGGGAATAATGTACCACGGTCGAACATGATTTATTGTTGATGAATAGAAGAAAGCTTTGTGTTTTCTTTTCTTTTAATTTTTTTTAGGCTGTCATGCATCACCATGGTAGAGTGAAATAATAGAAAGAGTTTCTATTAAGATTTTTACTTTGGATTTGAATCGTTGATGAGTTCACCTTAACCCTAATCCGATCGGAGCTAAAGATAAAAAAACTTAATCATATAGGTAACTACACTGAGAGGTTCATTTTTAGTTCTGATGGATTGCCACCATATACTGCTAGGTGTCACTGATAGATTTTGGAAGCAATTAGAATGATTTGGATGATCGATCATTCTAGTTATCTAAATCAGAAAAGTTCTGATCCATCGGAAGGTATTTCGATGATGTCAATGATAGAGATCACAACATATCTCATTATCATACAAAATTAAATCTAACGAGATCACACAAACAAGAATTTTGATCTAGATATCATCAATTAGACTAATCTAGTTCAATTGATTTGAATTAGATTTAATTAGGTTCAAGAAAATCATGCTAGCACACGATTGAGCCTAATGTTCTTCTTCAACAATCATCTAAAGTTTTTTTGACTGAGCCAAATGTGTTTGGCCTCACTCAGGTACCTTTACTTAGTCTAACTAAAGTTTGTCTAGGTCAGAAAAGGATTGTCTTAATTTATGAGATAAATTTGAGACAACACCTACCATTTTCCATCACCTGCTAATTCTTATCTTTTGACTTTGGTCAATTATTGACCTTTGACACTTAGACATCTGCCCATGTGTCATGCACCAATAGGAGAGCAAATGAGGATTTATCCCCCTACTAGAAAGAGGAAAGAAGGGGGTGCATGCCTAGGGAGGCGTGCACCCATGGATAATGATGCCTAGAGTTCCATACAGATAGGACTCTAGGTTGCTTCATGGAATAAACTTAGGTGGCGCCAAAGACTCTACTTTGATCGGTCTTGGCACCACCTAAGGATGTTTGAGAGGAGCTCTCATCTGATTGGATCAAGTGATGTTATCCCATCAATCAGATTAATATCTGATTGCACGAAGAGACGTGATTGATCAGGATGATGTGGCACTGCATGGCGTAGTAGGATCTATATAAACCCTGTCTGCACCAAGGTTTAGAGAGGTTCTCTTCTTGCCCATGCTACATAGCCATCTTCCTCTCTCCTCCATGCCTACCTCTAATCCTCTCTCTCCTCTCCATGCCTAAGGGGCTTTGGATTTCAGTTTGGTACAATCTAGGCAAGAGAAAGATGACAAGAAAGGAAGAAGGCAGCACTGCTGCAAGAGACGACATCAGATCTTCAAAAATTATTTTGAAGACCTTCAAGATCAGATTTAGATATGATCTTTGGAGAAATGATTGAGAAGGAGGAGATATCCAAATCCTACCCGAGTGGATACCGATAGAGGCCAGGCGATTGCATGGCTACACCCATAATCTCAAGCAATCAGCAGGATCATCACAGGGTAATAAGATTACCTAAGAATAAGGTATAAATTAAATCTAATCTAATTTATTTTATTTTATTTTATTAGATCCATCAAATCAAATCTGAAAAGTATCAGATCTAATTTAGATCTAAGAGAAAAAATTTTAAAATATTTCTCTTGGTCAAATCAGATTTGAATAAACTTGATCCGAAAAATAGGTTTTTTCCTTCATACCTCTCCTAGATCTTTCATAGAGAACTCCTTAGACAACCATATTTTAACTATAGTCAACAAGAAATATCATTCCCAATTAGAAGGATGTCATTCACGTATAGTACGAGAAAGATAACAGCACTTCTACTGACTATTTTTAAAACATAAGCCTCCTCCTCATTTTTGATGAAACTAAATGATTTGATTATATCATTAAAATGAATATTCCAGCTCTGAGATGCTTGCTTAAGTTTATATATGGACCTTTGCAACTTGCATACCTTATGATCATCATCACTGGATGTAAAACCTAGTGACTGTTCCATATAGATATTTTTCTTAAGATATCCATTTAAGAATGTCATTTTCATATCCATCTGCTATATTTTGTAATAAAAATAGGCTGCAACAACAAACAATGTGTGGATAAATTTGAGCATAACTACTAGCAAAAAGGTATTCTGATAGTCAATACCTTCACGATGACTATACTCTTTCGCTATGAGCTTTGCTTTGAATATCTCTACATTACCATCGACACCTATCTTTCTCTTAAAGATCCATTTACACCCAATAGGTACTATACCTTTAAGTGGATCTACCAAGGTCCAGACTTGGTTCGAACGCCTTGAGTCAATCTCTGACTTCATTATCTCTAACCATTTCTCAGAGTCAATATCTGATATCATCTCATCAGAGATTTTGGGATCATCACCATGAATCCCATTTTTTATGAGGAGCATTTCCTCTACGTCCTCTGAGATAGTACCTAAGTACCTTTTAGGAGAATGGAAAATTCTACTTGATCTACAAGATGAAGGAGGTAGTGTCCAAGTTGGCTCAATCTGATTGTGTTTCATAGGTTTCTTAGCTCGTTGCTTATTGAAGACCTTCTCCTCCAGCCTTATCTATCTCCTGATACCACCATCTTGAATAAACTATTTTTCAAAAAAGATAGCATATCGACTCAATCACATTGTGATCTTTCGAAAGATAAAAATAATATCCTAATGACTCCTTAGGATATCTAATAAACCAAGTTCTAAAGATCCTAGACTCTAATTTGTCTGCCTATTGTCTCTTGACATGAGCTGAATAACTCCAAATTCTAAGATGACTCAGATTTGATTTCATATCATGCCATATCTCATATGGTGTGGTAGGAATGATTTTTAAGAAAATCCTATTCAGTAAATATATTATAGTCATCAGACTATGTCCCCAAAGAAACTCAGGGAGGTCCATGAAACTCATCGTGGATCGAACCATATATAATAGGATCCGATTTCTCCATTCTAAAATTTTATTGAATTAAGGCATTTCAGGTGGAGTCTATTGAGAGACTATGCCATTATTCTTAAGATAGTCTAAAAATTTTTGACTAAGATATTTACCTTCTCGATCTGATTGAAGAACCTTAATGGATTTTTCTATTTATTTTTCTTCTTTGAGTCTGAATTTTTTGAACTTTTCAAAGACTTCAGACATATGTTGTATCAAATACACATACCCATACCAAGATAGATCATCGATAAAGATGATGTAGTAGACATAGTTGCCTCTAGCCGGCACATCAAATGGGCCACACACATCTATGTGTACCAGGGTGAGTAGGTCTATGGCCCTTTTCCCATGTCCTACAAAAGGGAGCTTGGTCATTTTGCCATGAAGGTATGATTTACAAATCGGATATGACTCAAAAGTCAATGGACTCAATAGCCTAGATTTCTTTAATTTGTTAATCCTGTCTTCAGCTATATGACCTAGCTTAAGGTGCCAAAGATACCTATCGTTTAGACTATTCCTAGGTTACTTTGATCCTATCGCATTCATGTTTTGCTTGATATTAAAAATAGAAATATCAATATGTAACTGATAGAGATCATTTATAAAAAAATTACTTGCAATTTTATTTTTTTCATAAAGAATATTACAATGGTCCTTAAGAAAACTAATTACATAGTCTTCTTGTGCTAAATATGAAATAGAAGTCAAATTTCTGCTTGTTGTAGGCACATAAAAAAAATCTCTAAGAACTAAATCTACTCCTGACGGTAGTCAAAGAGGGTAGATTTTTATGGCCACAGCAGCAACTCTTGCTTGATTTCCAACACGTAAGATCATCTCACCATCCCTCAACCTCCTATTATCCTCAAGATCCTACATAGAAATGCACAAGTGAGCACTAGAACCAGAGTTAAGCATCCAATTGGATGCAGAAGAAATCGTAAGGTTAGATTCTATAATGAGCATCCTTCAGAAGGACCTACCTCCTTCTTATTCTTCAGGCTAGCCAGGTAAAGAGGGTAGTTTCGCTTTCAATGATCATCAGTGTCATAATGAAAATATTTTCTCTTATCGGCCTTCTTCTTCGGCTCTACCTTCTTCTTCTTTCCATCTTCTACCTTCTACTTCTTCATGGACTTTTTCTTCTTTCCAAAAGACTTTCTCTTGGAAGAAGTCCACTCTATAGCAAGCACTGAGCCCTTTGAATCTTTCATCGAGAGCTCAGTAGTAACCAGCATGTTCATGAGTTCAGCCAAGATATTTTATAGTTTATGCATATGGTAGTTCATGATGAACTGCCCATACGCATCTATCAAAGACTATAGAATTATATCAATCTGTAGATCCTGATCTAACTTGACACCAAGCTTCTCAAGCTCTTCTAAGTTCTTGATCATAATCAGACAATGATCTTGGATCGATTGTCCATCACGCATCTGAGCCTTAAAAAATCTCTTAATGACTTGATATTTGGCTGCGCGACTCTATTCACCAAACAACTCTTGTAGGTGAGCCAATATATGGTGGCTAGTCTTAATGTCTTCATGTTGGTGCTGGAGTTCATCAGACATCGAGCCCAATGTGTAATACTTGGCTTTGTTATCTTCATCCATCCATTTTTTTAGAGATGTTCTCTGATCAGCGGATAAATAGATTGGTAAAGTGGGAGGATCTTGTTCTAATACATGAGACAACTTCTCAAAATTCTAAATAATTTTGAATTTTTGAAGCCAATCCTTATAGTTAGATCTGATTAGTCTATGAGTGTCCAGGATACAGGCTAGTTGGTTGGACATAAATATTTTTCTGTAGAGAGTCAAAGTTTTTATTTAGATTTTATAATTAGACTTAACCAATTTATTTAGGAGTTTCATTTTCAAATAAATTAGGCTTTCATTATTTACTCAAATTCCTACACTCTTTTGGTAGAGATGCGAAAATCTTCACGATTATAGATTTTTAGTGGATGATGCGGTCCCACCAACTGGCACACCACCTCACCTAACAGTTATTGGTGATGATCAATCGATGAGTGGATAACTCTTGTCCAATGATTCTCTAATCATGGTGCACCCAAATCTGATCTCTAATTCATGAAGCTCATCTTGCTTGGAATATTGCTCCACTCCTTAGTTAAGTCAGACCCACCATTTGCATAAATTAGATTCTTGATTGAATCTCTCATTGTATCCAAAATATTGAGTCAAACTCATCCTCTAACCTACAGCATCCAATGCCTAATAGACATGGTTGCATCATTCTGGTGCAACTAAACCACTGTATCCAGTCGAAAATAATCAACTCCGAGAAGAGCCCGCACATCTACAATGATGAAAGATCTTAAATTTAATATTTTCTTAAGAAGATTTAATTTAAGTCACTTTAAACTTGACTTGACTTAGTCATTACAATTATGACTAATCTAGTGGCATGGATTGGCTCGAATTGTTAGCCACCTCAAATCAGAACTAAGTCGACATAAATGGCTAGGTAAGTGAGACCGATGGAAGAGATATACCATTAACTCAATAAGAGCACATTCAGATCGAGTAGCTTTCAATTAAAAAATAGTCGATCGTATCTATCAGACTTACCTTAGATACTAAATTATCAAATCAGGACCAATCAGATTAGCTTACAATCCAGGCTCAAATCGTAGAGCTAAATTAGGTCTTAACTTGATCGAGTCACATCTCAATATGATTCAATCTTGACCAAGACTTAATCCTATTAGACTAATCAAATCTAAGCTTTCTTTGATCCCACCTAACCAACTCTTGATTCGATTTGCTCAACCGCTAGACCTAATTGAGCTATCCAAGTCCGAAATAATTTTATGAAGATGTCTTAGATCTAAAAATTTTTAATTTTAGATCTAGTTAATTTCATAAGCTTAATTCTTAATTAAATTTTAGGTTCATAAATAAAATATGTAACAAAATCCTAGGATTTTAGGATCTAGAGTTTTATAGAAAATAAGTTTTGATTTTTGATTAAGGATAAATGTGCAGCATGAAGAAAAATCCTGATTTTCTGATCTAGGTTCGTTCAGATCTGATCAGATCAAGAGATATATTTTAAAAAAAAATTTCTTGGATCTATAATATATTTGAGATATTTCAGATCTGATTCTTATTATTTTAATAATTAAAATAAATTTAGATAAATTAAATCAAATTTAACTTACCTTGAATCGGATAATCCTATTATCCGTTGATGATCCTGTATGCAGCAGAAGGTTCTGGATCTAGCCACGCAAACACCTAACCTCTACCGATATCCACTCGGGCTGAATCTGGAGATCGTCTTCTTCTCTATCACATCTCCAAAAATCAGATCTGGAGGATCTTCAAAATTCCTTTTGAAGATCAGCAGTCGTCCTTTGCAGCAGCGCAGCCTTCTAACTTTCAGTCATCTTTCTTTGATCTGGATCGCACCAACAAAAATCCAAAACTCCTTTTGGATGTGGAGAGGAGAAGGAGAAGGTGGTTTGGCATGGAGGAGGAGGAAAGAGAAGGCCTTGGGGCGTGGAGATCTCTATCTTGTCTTTGAGTTGGGTACAGGATCTTATTTATAGACTAACTATGATCCAACTCCTCTTCTTCCCAACCAATCACAACCCTTTGTGAAATCAGATCTAAATCTGGTTGGTAGAAAAAGAGTCTCCTGGATTCCTCCTTAGATGGCATCTAAGATCAGTCAAACTGGATTCTTAGAAGGACTTCTAATTGAAATCCAAAAGGGAGATGGAGTCCTTGTCCAACAAGGACTCCAGGGCGCCTCCAGCTTGAGCGCATGCCTAGGGTGGCGTGCGCCCTCCTCCTTACCAAGTTCTGACAGAAGGATAGGCCTCCACCAGCTCTCCAATAAGTGCATGACATGTGGTCAAAAGTCAAAGTGTCAATGGTCAACATTTGACCAATCAAAGGTAGACTTTTGACCAAAGTTAAAGAACAAGAAATGGCAGGTGACCAAAAATGGTAGGTAATATCTTACAAAATAAGATAACATTTTTTGACTTAGACAACCTCCAGTCAGACCATATGAAGGCCTATGATTGAGCACAAACTGCTTTGGCTCAGACAGGATAACTTATTTATGATAGCAAAAGAAGAACGTTAGGTTCAATCGAGTGCTAGCACGATTTTCTTGAACCTAATTGAATCTCATTCAGATCAATTGAACTAGATCAGTTCAATTGATGATCACCAGATTCAAACCCTTATTTGTGTGACCCAGTTAGGTTCAGTTCTATATGGTAATGGGATATGTCATGATCTCTATCATCGACATCATCGAAACTCCTTTCAATGGATCAGAACTCTTCTGATTCGAACAGCTAGAATGATCGATCATCTAAATTATTCTAATTGCTCCCAAAATCCACCAGTGACACCTAGCAGTATATGGTGGCAACCCATCAGAGCTGAATGCAAACCTCTTGGTGCAGCTACCTGTGTGATTAAGTTCTTCTATCTTGAGCTCCGATCAGATTAGGGTTAAGGTAAACTCGTCAAACCCTAGTCTCTATCATATGATGTAATCATTCGATTCGAGTCCGATGTGAAAATCTAAATAGAAACTCTTTCTATTATTTCACTCTGCCCTGGCCATGGGCTTTTGGACTTGATTCTCATGATTATCATAGGGCTGCTCCTCTACCACCGAGGTAGATAGATTCCATCTTGATGCAATCCAGTTCCTACAATGAACATGCTATAGCCAACATACACCTCAGGATTCCATATGGCTAGGAGACCGAGTAATGGTGTAGTCAAACTATAACACCCTCAAGGTGAACTACCGATGCACCTCAGGTTAAAGAATCAGATACACTACTGCAGCATTGAGTCAGTCATTGACGAGAAGGTAGACTCCCTAATGACTACTCGAGGTGGTCATGCTTCGTGCCCTCATTCTCTAATGAGTACCTATACTCTCACTTTGATGTCTCCATACCGTAGACTCAAGACTCATCTACTAAAGAGAAGCGATCATGAGCCAGATGAATGATTTAAAAGGCTTCCATCGATCAACCAGTTGATTTGATGCTGACCAATCATCAATTGGTTGAAGGGCTTGAGACTGACTGAAGATCAGTTAAGAAGCTTAAAGCCGATCAACTATCAGCAATATGGAGAATTTGAAGCCGATTATCATCTTAGTGATTCTCGGTCGATGATCAATCGGTTGGAAGAAGCAATCTAATCATTGTTTGTCCGGGCAATCATACATTGCTTGCCATTGCAGTATATTTTAATTATGAAATATGGCAAATGGATATGAAAATGATATTTTTGAATAGATATCTTGAGGAAGATATCTATAAGAAACAGTCGCTTGGTTTCACCTCCAGTGATAGTGATCACAAAATTTTCAAGCTGCAAAAGTCCATCTATAGACTTAAGCAAGTATCTCGAAGCTAGAACACTCGTTTCAAAAATATAATCAAATTATTTGATTTCATCAAGAATGATAAGAAGCCCCGTATGTTGAAAAAGATCAGTGGGAGTGCTGTAGTCTTCCTCGTATTGTACGTGGATGACATCCTCCTAATTGGAGATGATATTTTCATGTTGATCTCGATCAAAATATGGTTATCTAACAAGTTTTCTATGAAAGACTTAAGTGAGAATCCTTTATATTGGGGATCAAGGACTATAAAGGTAGATAGAGGAGGATGCTAGGTTTATCATTAAAGATATACATTGAGGAGATGCTGAAAAGGTTCAGCATGGAGAACTCTAAGAGGGATCTTGTACCCTTCATACATAATATTCATCTCTCCAAGAAGATGTGCCCCAATACATCTGAAGAAATTGAGTGCATGAGCAAGATCCCTTGTGCTTCGGCAATATTAATGCTGAATTTAAAAATTATATATATATATAAGCAATACACAAAAGACATTAAGACAATCTACTACGATAGTCCTTGCCAAATGTCTAGTTCATCATTTGTCTTTTAGCCAAGATGATCCTTATCAAAGTTTCTATGTTACAGGTTTAGATAGTGCTAATCCACACTATACTCTAGCTTAGAATATAATATACTATAGTTTAGCAAGGCTTGATTATGCGAAAAGATTGTATACTACAACCTTAGGCAAGGATTATCCTTGCCATAAAGATAGTTATCATATTATCTGGTAACTTTTAACCAGGATAGTTCTTGTTACAAACTTCATACTTTTGACCTTCCATAAGAATTTGCATTACCAGAAGGGTGCTAGTTACAATTATATGCTAGAATTACCAATGTAGTGTTAAACAAGAACTATCCTTACATGAAAATATATGTGAAGCTAATCATAGCTAGTAGTCTACATTTATATGTTAATTATATTTTTAGATTTTAGCTTGGCCATCCTCACAAAAATGTTGAATATATATAAATAATTATTTTTTGCAAAAAAAAAAGGGCAAAGGTATTCTTGTTTCGTTGATAACTAATATCGCCACCAATAAATCGATTTTTGGTGAGAACTATATTTGTCCTTATAGAGGAATAGACAACTATCACAAAGGCTTTGTCCTCCCCAATAATATTTATCATGGACATTTTCGATTTTGGCAAGAGCTTGTGTCCTTACTAAAGGTGCATTTTCTTGTAATGTGTGTAGGTTTCAAAAGTTTGAATATAGTAATTAAAAGACAATAAAGTGCATATCTTAGGTTTTCCAAGTTTTGAATTCAAATTTGAAAACTAAGAAGAGTTCTAAATTTTTTAGACTTTCACATAAATTTTGGAGCATATGAAAATTAGGGTTCTTAGTTTGAATATTGTTTTAGAATTTTTTTACTATTTTCACGGTAGTAGAAATGGTATTTTACTTTTGAAATCCTATTTAAATATTTTTTTATGAATCTTAAACCACCAAATTTAGAGATTTTATTTTAAAACTGAAATGAAAGCTTTCTATATATATATATATATATATATATATATATTTCAAAGCAGCAAGTATTTGGATTTTGTTTCAAGAGTTTAAAATAGTTTTCTGCATAAATTTCAGAACAACCATTCTTTTCTTGACTTAAAATTTTGATTTTGCAAAAGTTTTAAATATCCGCAGGAAGCAATATTTAACAAAACTACGCTAGACAATCAAAATTGAATATACTGCTCTTGTATGAAAATATTAGCAATTATTTAAGTTAACCAAGGAAATTTGTTCTTAGATTGTTAGATGTTATTTCCTATAAACTACTAATAATTTCAGAAAATATAATTTAAAAATAATTTTAAAAATTTAATAATAAGATAAAGTGCAAAAATAATCTGAAGGAAGGCGCACCTAGATACTATCCTGAGAACGAAGGCATAGTGGATTCACATGTCGCCAAGACTAAGCCTTTTCATTTCAAATTAAATTGATTAGATGGGTTCACCAGCCCATCATCTTCGAAGCCCAACACAATCCTAAAACAATAGGTCATGGTCATCAATAGATGAAGTATACTTGCACTGAAATATCCAACACAGGTCTAGTAAGAATTCGTTTTTAAATTTTGAATATTTTCATAGAAAGGAAATAATAAAAATTTCTATTTAAAGATTTGGTCTTTTATAAGAAGTTAAAATTTCCAGTAGTAACGACGTCAGTCTTGGTTGGAGTCGTTGGGCTTAGGAGATTGGTTGGATCCTATCAAAACCAAAATTCCCACTCGGATACCACGATGTTTAACAGCTTCTTTGAATCAAAATCGGAACCAAACTGGGAGATTCGTATCACCTCTCTCGACAAATCCTAGTCGGATTCGATGCAAAGTGCAATATGTATTCTATTCTCCCTCAGCCCATCCGGCCACAAATCTCAAGCTCTTTCTGGAAAAATTACAGGATATTTATAGCGGAAAAAGTCACAGCTGTTGTACGCTTTAGTCTTCAGACGAACAGGTATGTGGCGATATCACCAACAAATCATACTTCGAATATTTATTTTGGACGGAATAATTTTGTTCTTCTTGTGCTTTCTTTATGTTTTCGTACACAATAATTTTGTTTGTTTCTTCTTGTGTTTTTCTTTGATCGTCTAAATTTTATTGTAGTGAATTATTAATCCCGAAATTTCTGGAATTCCGGATCACCTTTGAGATAAATTTTACTCTTTTTCTTCTTTTTTTTTCCATCCCAAACTTTCTCGGCTTCCTTATCTTACTAGGATACCTAATTACCCGGAAACTCCCCACGTATCTGTGTCTGGAAAACTAGTCACTCTCGAATAAGGAATCCGGATATCTATTTGCACGATAAATTTCCCACCCCTCAATCGTCTTCTTGGTCTCTGTTCAGCGCACAATCGTTCTACAAAGTAATCCTTCTCTCCTAGCGTCTTGCTCATATCTTATTCTTTGCCTGTTATGATCTGAGTAGTTATGAACGATTAATTGCTTCAATGTTATGAGGTCCAAGATCTCCTTATTTCTGATTAGTAGTTCAAGTTCTACAATGTCGTTTATACTCTATTTTGGATTGATTTCAGTACCAGGATTAATTATAAATTACTTAGACAGCATAGTTTGCAGTGGATTTGATTGAATTCATGGTGTGCTCATAGTAAAAAATTTTGGCTTTCATAAGGTCGAAGAGAAGGATTTCAGGCAATCCTATCATGTCTTCTTCCGGCACCGGCCGTCAGCGACATCTGAAACGACCACACTGTTTTATGTGTGAGATTGTGCTGTCTGCTAGCTCGTCATCCTCAGCAGCTTCCACCCAACAGAGGCAGAGGCAGAGAAAGCGGCAGCGGCGTTCCGTGACAATCCACGAATCAACTACCACAAGTGTGCCTCCAAGAACATCAACCATATCTTCATCTACACAGGTTTCTGCTCGATCATCATCAACATCTTCACGGTCTGCAGCATCTTTGCCGTCGCATGAATCATCTTCAATCCAGCAGCAGCGGCATTCCGCGACAGTTCTTGTGCCAACTCCATCACCTCCATCTTCATCAGCGACGACTCCTCTGGGGAGCAGGCCGTCTAACCCGTCGACACTACCTTCATACACAATGACTCCTGCTGCTGCTGTTGCTGGGTCGTCGATGTCCTCATCGTTAACGATACTGGATCGAGCAAGTGTGCCATCTATGCCACCTTTGCTGGCTCCATCGGCGGCAACTCCGGCGGACGTGCCGTTGGAGCCATCGTTTCGGGATCCAGCTTTGGCGGAAAGATACTGGAAATATGATCGTCAAAAGGTATCTCTTTCCGATGCTGTCGCTGCAGAGCTAGCATTCGCAGCAGCTCCTGCATTTGTCAAGAGAGTGCTTGGGAGATGGGAAAAACCGCCATGGTTTTGGGGCCAAAAGAAATCAGTAGCATGGCTCACATTCATAACGAGGGAGGACATAGAGGAAAACACTGTCTGTGCGATATGCATGGAGGACTACAGAGAATTGCAGCCATGCTATATACTTCTCCGCTGTTTTCACTTCTTCCACAAATATTGTTTTCTAGAGTGGGGGCTACATTGCCTTGTACAGGGGAAAGAGGTGAGGTGCCCTCTCTGTCGGTCTACAATCCCAATCTCGCCTATCTCATTGTTACATGCAGCATAAATGGGATGTACGATATAGTGAATATTATACGGTAGACAGATTTAGGTGTTTTTTTTTCAATTTTTTTTGGGTGCAAACAGATTTAAGTGTTTGAAGTCCAACGTCAGTATGTTTTTGAGAAGAGAAAGTCCTACTGCGTTATGTCTTTTTTTCAGAGGTTCAATGTTATTAGTCTCTATTTTGGTTAATTATATTAAACTAATTTTTTTTTCCACAAACCAGATTAAGAGCATGATGAAGTTGACTTTTCTGGTTATGGAGTTGACTGTTGGTCAACCGGTTTGATCCAACGTTTTGTGAAACGGACAAGCATTTCTGTGGCTATTGAACCACTGAAACAGTTGATCAGTTTATTGTCTTTTGGACAAAGCCTATTCAGTTCACAAGCTGGGCCTTTGGAACGTTTCTTGCCAATCCTTCCGATGTTTATATGAACAGGTATATACAGTGGATCAGAAGGTAGGATTCGGTCCCACATTCATAGAATGCCGTACCAGTCGTTTTTTTGGTTGCAGCTTGCTTAGTTTTTTCAGTTCTAGCTGGTGAATTCAAAGTATTTGTTGACCACTTCTCATGCTTGCAAAGAGGCCCATGACATGTTATATTTATATTTCAAATAGTTCATAAAATTTATGCAGCGGTAATAATTCAACATAATTCAAGGACAAAAATGAAGACGTGCCCAACTACATCTAATCCCGTCATAATTATTATTTGCCTGATTATTTACTTGATTATTGACTCCTACATGATGCTTTTTGCATGTCTAATTTAAAAATAACAATAAAATTAAATATATATGTACATAGAAGAAAGGTTTAAGTTAAGAAGAATTGATCTCAAACGATATCCTTTAAGGGGATGGTTACCGCTGGTCATCTAGTGGAGGCCGAATCGGTCGTAAAAGAGATATGGGTTGGCACTGGATGGTAATGGCTTAATCTGCAAAATAAGTTCTTAATTAGAGTTGGCTTTGGTGAGGATCTTTCAATGCTTAAGTCAAAAAAAATGGGAACAGAGAGAAATAAGCAAGTATCGGGAGAAAAGTGATCGTATATCTTGAGGATCCTTTTTGGTCGCCTATTTATAGGTGAGGATGGAAGTACCGTGAAAAGAAATAAGAAATAAGCTATTAGTCTTGTCTTATTGGGTGAGATATGCTTCTTATATCTTGCTTTATCTGGAGAGAGATATCGTTATCTTTTTTCTTATTTACTCACAGCAAGCTGTTACGTGGATTCTGAGATTTTCCCAGCTGGCGCAGGTTAGGCAATAGCATAAAGTATCAAATCTTCTTGAAATATTAGCTTGGGTCACTCATAAAGATATCTTGGGTTGGGCAGGACAAAAGGATGGCCAACCGGGGCAGGGGCACTCGGCACGTCGGCTTCAACCAAAATAAGATTTTTCTCTCCAAATGTGTTAGGATTTGTGGTGCTTCCAAACCTTGTGAGGCCACATGAAAAGCCAAGGTGTTGGCTCTGGGAGACTAGAATGGGTGTGAATCCTAAGGCTAGGATAGGAGTTGTCCTAGGAGAAGGCAATATGTAGCCCTACATGAGACTCGAGATTCAGGTGTGAGGACCTTGAAGGGGGCTTAGTAGATGCTCCAGAGATCTAGGACACAAGGTGGAGCAAAAGACCAAAGTCAAGAAAAAGAATCAGCCAAGATAATGGGCTGATATATAGACGAGCTAGCTCGGATACACAGTCAAGCCGACTCGGACTGAGATCTATTGTTCCTATGGCTGCTCGGAGCCACAGTCGTAGATTCGATCTCTTGTGTGAACTTGGATGTTAATTCAGCAAACTGAAAAAGATCTAAGAAAGACGAGAGAAGCTAGGATTTTGATGTTGGAACCAAAGAGAAGAGAGAAGAGAGTTAGGAAGAAAAGCTCAATTATATTCCCTTCTTTTGTAAAAGTTACAATGTCCTTATTTATATACCTTAGAGTACCCACATAAATCTAATAAACCACAGCTTAAAAACTTCCTTAGGCTAACCCAATACATGAAAGCACTCACTAAGCCCAAGTCTCACATGCTCTCATCTTCTGGATCTAATCCCAATCCATATATGAATTAGCCCCCTTAAGACCTCTAAAACTAGGCCTTAAGACTCCTAGGATCAACCCAGATCCTAGCTCAAAATAGACCCTCGCGTAACTCTGCCCACGCACTAAGCCAGCTCAGTCTCAGCACTGAGCTAGCTAAGTTCTACTAGATTGGCTCCGTCTGAAACTAAGCTGCCCTAGTTCTGTGCCGTGCCTGTAATACCGAAACTCGATCTTTCTATTTTGTCTGTGCCTTGAGACTTAGCCAACCCAGTTTTAGACTGAGCCGGCTAACCTATAGAAAATATCCTTTCTGCAGTCTTGATTCTCTGACTTTGATTTCTTGCTCCATCTTGAATTCTAGGTCTCCGAAGCACCAAGTCCCTTGAGGCCCTTAATACCCGAATCTCAAGCCCATGGAGAGCTACATACCGCCTCCATCCTAGGATAACTTCTGTCCTAATCCTAGGACCACACCTATCCTAGCCTCCCTGGAGCTCTCACTCTGGCTCCATCCGTAGCCTCCCAAGGCTTAGGAGCATCACACCACCTACAATCTCCACCTTAGTATACCCAAGCCTTGGCATACCTGGCAATATCTTTCTGCACAATCCTGCTATCCCTGCATATCTTGATAGCCCCTCATGCTCATCTTACCACCGTCATTCTTCTTCAACTATTGAGCTCCCTTTGAGGCTTTCGGGATGACCGCCTCCACCGCTAAATTCTTTGGCTTATTTTTCTGCACCACCTTTGGAGTTCTAGATATCCTTTTGCTTGGTAGCAGCATCACTTGTCCAAGACTTTTCTGGAGATCATGCAACGTTCCTTTACCGACACTCACCGTATATCCTGATGTTCCACCTGACACTGTCCCCTCAGAGCCACGCCTATCTTTCTACATAATCTTCTCTACCTGGATCTGTACAGCCCCAACACTGGTGCTGGAATACTGGTACTCCCTCTGCACCCTCCTGCTCTGAACCCGTGTCATAGCTTCCTCCACCCATGAAGTCACCTCTGTCCGATGATCTACCTGAAGCTGAAGTCCTTCTGATGCCGCAGAAGTCGACTTTGTCTCCAAGTCCTCCAAGGCAAACCATCCAACGCTGCACTGCTAGACTTATTGCTGTACTTCAAATACCATCGCTGACCCTTCGGACCCTCTGTACTCTGTAGATCTATCCGAAATTATCTCAGATACACTATACCCTATGGGCTCCTCCGAGATCACCAAGATTTCATCCAAGTCTTTACTTTCAGCATCTGTACTGATGAAATCTGAGCTTTCTCCTTTCTTGCACTTCTTCCAAAGCAGACACTCTCGCTTAAAGTTTTCTGCTTCTCCACACTTGAAGCATCTTTTAGACCCCTTGCTACCCCTTTATTTACTCTTCTTCTTTCCTTTCCTGTGCTTCTCTGAAACCACAAGACTCTTCTGGAAGACCTCCCTCTTCATCATCCATTTCCACTACTCGTTGGACCTGAGCACTGATACGATCTCCTCATACACCAATGTCTCCTTAACATACAGCAAAGTTGTCACCAACAGATCAAAAATTTTGGATAGCAAACATAGCAATAATAGACTCATCCTCCTCTTCTAAATTCATCCCTATATTGAGCAAGTCCATGCTCATCCGGTCGAACCACTGAATATGCCCCGCAACATTCTCGCCCTCCTGCATCCGAAGGCTATACAGTTGCTTTTTCAGCATCAACTTATTGCACAGTTCTTTCCTATGTATAACTACTGCAACCTCGACTATAATCTCTTGGGTGTTCTCTCTTCCAACACACTATACAAAACATCATCCGTAAAAGAAGCCCTAATCATGGCACATGTCCTTTTCTCTAAGGACACCCACTCCTTGTCTGTGATCTCCTCCGACCTATCTTCCAAGATCGAATTCAACCTTATCTAAACCAGCAGATCCTCCACCCTTACAATCCATATCGTGAAACTTTTTTTTTCATCAAAATTTTCTAATCCTATCTTCAATCCGTTGTTCTCCATGATCAATCCAAATCAAATAATAGCAAACAGATCGATCTGAGAAATACCTTGACTAAGAATGATGGACAACAGCCCTATGATCACTTCTTTCCTCACAAAGCCTAGAGAAAGCTTTTCAATCTAAATCTCGCTGTTGATCTCTATTGAAAACTGATCTTCTTCCTTCTTCATGCTCAATCGAGCTTTAATACCAATTATTGTTCCTACAGCTGCTCAGAGCCACAGCCGTAGATCTGATCTCTTGTGTGAACTTGGATGTTAATCCAGCAAACTGAAGAAGATCTAAGAAAGATGAGAGAAGCTAGGATTTTAGTGTTGGAACCAGAAAGAAAAGAGAAGAGAGTTAGGAAGAAAAGCTCAATTGTATTTTCTTCTTTTGTAAAAGTTACAATGTTTTAGTTTATATACCCTAGAGTTCCTACATGAATCCTAATAAACCACAACTTAAAAACTTTCTTAGGCTAACCCAATACATGAAAGCACTCATCGAGCCCAAGTCTCATATGCTCTCATCCCCTGGATCTAATCCCAATCCATACATGAATTAGCCCCCTTAAGACCTCTAAAACTAAGCCTTAAGACTCTTAGGATTAACCCAGACCCTAGCCCAAAATAGATCCTCGCGTAACTCTGCTCGAGCACTGAGCCGGCTCAGTCTCAGCACTGAGCTGGCTAAGTTCCATTGAATCAGCTCAGTCTGAAACTGAGCTGACCCATCAAACTGAGCCGACCCAATTTTATGCTGTGCTTGCAGTCCCAAAACTCAATCTTTGTATTTTACCTATGCTCTAAGACTTAGCCGATCCAATTTTGGACTAAGCCGGCTAACCTGTAGAAAATATTTTTTCTACAGTCTTGATTCTTCGACTTTGATTTTTTGCTTCACCTTGAATACCAGATTTTTGAAGCACCAACTAAGCCCCTTGAGACTCTCAATATCCAAACCTCAAGCCCATGGAGAGATACATGCTGCCTCCATCCTAGGACAACTCTTATCTTAGCCCTAGGACCACACCTATCCTAGCCTCCATGAAGCCCTCACCTTGGCTTCGCCCGTGGCCTCCCAAGGCTTGAGAGCATCATACCACCTACAAGATCGAGGCAGCTCAGGACACAGTCGAGCCGGTTGTCTCAAGTAGATAGAAGATAGGGTTCGAGCGAGATGTAGTTGAGCCAGCTCGACTCCTAATAGAGCTGGCTCGATAGTGGCGAATAGAACTAGACAGAGTTTTTTGTTTGGATCTCGGATAGACTTTTATCCTAGGGTCTTAAGGTCTATACTAATAAGGTCTTAAGGGGGCTAACTCATGTATGGATCGGATTTAGATCCAGGGGATGAGAGCATGTGAGATATATGTATATGGGCTCGATGAGTGCTTTCATATATTGGATTAGTCAGAAAAGTTTTTGATCTAGCTTAATGGCTATATATAAATACATAGGTTGTATTAGGATTTTTAAGAGAGCCATCAATACAAATCTTTTCTCCCTCAATGTCTCTTCTCGCTTCTCTCTAGAGTTGCCGCCCTAAGGGGGGCACCTCCCTCAAGCCCAAGGAGGGAGATGCTCCATCATAGATCTAGATTGATAGATCGGTAGTTTGCTGTCCTTTAAAAATGTCAAAGGTTTTCTTAGGTCCATGCTAAAGATCAGGAGCTTTCGCAACATGGTATTAGACCAAGGGGTTGCCATGGTTATATGCCAACATTTGGTATCTGAATAGTATCAGGATCCAACATTTGGTATCAAAGCCTGATGGTGATGGAAGCGAAGGAGAAGTCATATAGGATGAAATTAGAAATATGCATAAATTTTTCTAATTATATCTTAGATCTATCTTTGTTATTACTGTAGTTTGGACAATCGGAAGCAGTGGATTGAAGGTGGAGGCTGAGAGGATTAACGAAAAGAGTTTTTTTCTAGGGTGGAAGGTTTGGGTGCATGATTTTCTAATCGATCTTGGTTGGAGAGACCAAGGTGTATGACGGGTGACAAGGTTCTCAAGGAAGATGGGCAGTGTAGGGCTTTTTGATAGAAAAAGAGAAGGCTAGGATGGAATCTTCTAGAATTCAGTCACTAAATTCAAAAGAGTTGGATGAGCTCTTCGATTTTGGAGGGATCCACGTAGTGCAGAGGGTCTGAACGAGCAGCAACTATGTTTGAGGTGCAGCGGTAGGCTCAGCAGTGCAGTGTTGAGTGGTTAGCCTCGGATGACTCAGTTACAGAGTTAGGATCTTTCATGGCATTAAGTGGGCTTCGATTTTAGATGGAGTACCAGGCAGAGGTGGCTTCATCGATGGAGATGTGACATGAGTTCAGAGCAGAGGAGTAGAGGAGGACCAATATCCTGGCATCAATGCCGGAGACGTATAGTTCTAGGTGGAGCAGCATATGTTGGTAAACAAGCAAAGTTCTGATGAGACTGTGTCAGGTTATGCAGTGAGTGCTGGCACAGGAATGCTGCGAGATCTCAAGAAAAGTCTAAGATAATTAATGCAGCTATCAAGCAAAAGGGTTTCTATAATTTCAGGGTGGTGCAAGCCAAAATCTTTAGTGATGGAGGTGGTCATCCCAAAGATCTCAAAGGGTGCACAACAACCGAAGAGAACTGATGGAGACGATGTTTGCACAAGAGGCTGTCAAGGTGTGTAGCGACAGTAGGATCGTGCAGGTGGGTATTGCCAAGGATTTGCTAAGGCTTGGGGCACCAAGGTGGATATTGATAAGATTTATGGTGCTCCCAAATCTTGGAAGGCTACAGGAAGAGCTAGGGTGTTGGCTCCGGAAGACTAGGATGCGTGTGAGTCCTAAGGCTAGGATAGGAGTTGTCCGAGGAGAAGACGGCATGTAGCCTTACATGAAACTTGAGGTTCATGTGTCAGAATCTTGAGGGGGGCTTGGTAGGTGCTCTGTGTTAGATATATGTGCCCTAGAAGCCAGAATTGGCTGACACTTGTAATACACTTCTAGGGGCAAAATTATAATTTTGACTATAATCAATAAAATGGGTTATTTTCTATCACATATGTGTATTTAGTGTCTGTGATACATCCTTTGAGTTAATGGTAATGATAATTCATATTTTCAAGAGTTGAAAATTTAAGATATGAATAATCATTATTAACTCATAAATAGCTCCCGACCATAGGATCATCACGAGGATGGTGATTGATCCGGAAGATTGGTGTACGATCGCTTCTTTTTAGTAGATGAGTCTTGAGTCTACGGTGTGGAGACACCGGAGCGAAGAGTACAGGTACTCATTAGAGAACGAGGGCACTGAGCGTGACCACCTCGAGTAGTCATTAGGGAGTCTACCTTCTCGTCAATGACTGACTCGATGCTGCAGTAGTGTGTCTGGTTCTTTGACCTGAGATGCATCGGCAGTTCACCTTGAGGGTGTTATAGTTTGACTACACCATTACTCGGTCTCCTAGCCATATGGAACCCTGAGGTGTATGTTGGCTATAGCATGTTCATTGTAGGAACTGGATTGCATCAAGATGGGAATCTATCTACCTCGGTGGTAGAGGAGCAGCCCTATGATAATCATGAGAATCAAGTCCTGAAGCCCATGGCCATGGCAGAGTGAAATAATAGAAAGAGTTTCTATTTAGGTTTTCACATTGGACTCGAATCGAATGATTATATCATATGACAGAGACTAGGGTTTGACGAGTTTACCTTAACCCTAATCTGATCGGGGCTCAAGATAGAAGAACTTAATCACACAGGTAGCTGCACCAAGAGGTTCGCATTCAGCTCTGATGGGTTGCCACCATATACTGCTAGGTGTCACTGGTGGATTTTGGGAGCAATTAGAATGATTTAGATGATCGATCATTCTAGCTGTTCGAATCAGAAGAGTTCTGATCCATCGAAAGGAGTTTCGATGATGTCTATGATAGAGATCATGACATATCCCATTACCATACAGAACTGAACCTAACTGGGTCACACAAACAAGGGTTTGAATCTGGTGATCATCAATTGAACTGATCTAGTTCAATTGATCTGAATGAGATTCAATTAGGTTCAAGGAAAATCGTGCTAGCACTCGATTGAACCTAACGTTCTTCTTTTACTATCACAAATAAGTTGTCCTGACTGAGCCAAAGGAGTTTGTGCTCAATCAGAGGCCTTCATATGGTCTAACTGGAGGTTGTCCAAGTTAGAGAAGGTTGTCTTATTTTATAAGACATGACCTGCCATTTTTGGTCACCTGCCATTTTTGGTCCTTTGACTTTGGTCAAAAGTTGACCTTTGACTGGTCAAATGTTGACCATAGACACTTTGACTTTTGTCCACGTGTCACGCACCTATTGGAGAACTGGTGGGGGCCTGTCCCCCTGCCAGAACCTGGCAAGGAGGAGGGCGCACGCCACCCTAGGCGTGCGCCCAAGTTGGAGGCGCCTTGGAGTCCTTGTTGGACAAGGACTCCACCTCCCTTTTGGATTCCAATCAGAGTTCTACTAAGAATCCAGTTTGACTGGTCTTAGGCGCCCTCTAAGGAGGAATCCAGGGGACTCTATTCCAACCAATCAGATTTAGATCTGATTTCACAAAGGGTTGTGATTGGTTGAGAATAAGAGGAGTTGGATCACAAGCTTAGTCTATAAATAAGACCCTGCGCCCAACTCAGATTCTGAAATGCAATTAGAATAGAGATTTCCCACGCCCCAAGGCTGCCTCTCCTCCTCTTCCTCCATGCCTAAACTTCTCCTCCTTCTCCTCCCCACGTCCAAAAGAGTTTTGGATTTTAGGTTGGTGCGTTCCAGATCAAAAGAAAGGCGATCAAAAGAAGAAGGCTGCACTGCTGCAAAGGACGACTGCTGATCTTCAAAAGGAGTTTTGAAGATCCTCCAGATCAGATCCAGATCTGATTTTTGGAGGCGTGATAGAGAAGAAGAGGATCTCCAGATCCAACCCGAGTGGATACCGGTAGAGGCCAGGCGCTTGCGTGGCTAGATCCAGAACCTTCCGCTGCAATCAGGATCATCTACAGGGTAATAGGATTACCCAAATCAGGTAAATTAAATTTGATTTAATTTATCTTATTTTATTTTATTTATTAAAATAATAAGAATCAGATCTGAAACATATCAAGATCTGATTGGGATCAAGAGAAAAATTTTTGAAATATATCTCTTGATCTGATCAGATCTGGACGAACCTGGACCGGGAAATCAGGATTTCCCTTCAACTGGTATCAGAGCCATGGTTCTAAATTGTTTAGATCTGATTTTAATTTTATTTTAATTAGAAAATAAAGTGATTTCAGATGTCACATGAGATGTGATCAGATCTGAAATCAAAAAATTAAAATTAAATGATTTGGATCTAAGATTAAGAAGATATGCATGACTAGTTCTAGAATAGAATAGTTCTATAGAATAGTTTTGCATGTCTTTGATTTAATCTGATTAAATCATATTTTAGATCTTCTTATTTACTATTTTTTGATATTATAAGTGTTATAATAACATCTGATAAATAGCAAATAAAAATTATTTAATTTTAAATATCATATGAGATATGATAGATGCATGACTAGACTAGTTGTAGAATAGTTCTACATAATTATCTAGATTAGAATTTATTTTGATTAGATCAATTTAAATCTAATTTTTTAGATTATTATGAGATAATTTAGATCTGAAAATATGCATGATTTGATACATGAGATGTATGCAAAATATGCCTTGATTAGATCTAAATTTGTATATGAGATATATGATATAGATCTATATACTGTTTTGTAGATTTACATGTTCCTGATTAAGGCGTTCCTCTTGGCCGTCCGGTCATAAGAACGAAGAAGGGTTTAAAGGCCCTCTCTTCCCATTCGATGGGGTGTTCTTATGACGTGTAGGGGTGCTGCGTGTTCGTCCTTAATCAGAAACCCAAAACTTACTTTCTGCAAAACCCTAGATCCTGAAACCCTAGGATTTATTGTGCATATTTTGTTTATGAACCCAACTTAATTAAGAATTAAGTTTATGGAATATTAATTAGGTCTAAAATTGAGAATTTCAGATCTAAGACATATTCATAATACTGGGTTCGGGCTTGGGTAGCTCAATTAGGTCTAAGCGGTTGATCAAACCGAATCAAGAGTTGGTTAGATGGGATCAACAATGCTTAAATTGACCAGCCTAATAGGATTAAGTCTGGGTCAAGATCGAGTCACGATCAAGCAAGACCTAATTAGGCTCAGAGGTTAGAGTCTGGATTGTAGGCTAACCCAATTGGTTCTGACTCAACAATTTGGTGTCTAAGGTAAGTTTGGCATATACGACCGACTGGTTTTTAATTGGAAGCTACTCGACCTGAATGCGTTCTTGTACGAGTTAATGGCATATTCCTTCCACCGGTCTCACTTACCTGGCCATATCTGTTGACACAGTTCTGATCTGAGGTGGTCAATAATCCGAGCTAACCCATGCCACTAGGTTAGTCATAATTGTTATGACTAAGCCAAGTCTAGTTTAATGAGACCTGAATCAATTCTCCCTAAGAAAAGATTAAGTCTGAGGTCTTCCACCATTGTAGATGTGCGGGCCCTTCCCGGGGTTGATTGTTCTCGGCTGGATACAGTGGCTCAGTTGCACCGGGAAGACGCAACCATGTCTATTAGGCATTGGATGCTATGGGCTGGAGGATGAGTTGGGCTCAATATTTCCGGATACGGTGAGAGACCCAATTAGGAACCCAGTCTATGCAAATGGTGGGTCTGACTTAACTAAGGAGTGGATCAATATTTCGGATACGGTGAGATTCATGAATTAGAGACCAAGTTTGGGTGCACCATGATTAGAGAATCATTGAACAAGAGTTGTTCACTCATTGGCTAACCCATCACCAATAACTGTTAGGTGAGGTGATGAGTCAGTTGGTGAGACCGCACCACCCACTAGAAATCATCAATCGTGGAGATTTTCGCATCTCTACAGAGGGAGTGTAGGGATCCGAGAAAATAGTGGGAGCTAATTTGTTTAAAAATAAAATCCCTAAACAAATTGGTCAAGTCAAAATTACAGTATCTAACTAGAATCTTTGACTCTCTACAGGAATATGTCTGCGTCCAAACCCATTGGCACGTATCCTGGACACACATAGACTGACTGGACCCAATTATAAAGATTGGCTCAGGAACTACAAAATTATTTTGGGTTCCGAGAAGTTAACCCATGTTTTGGACCAGGACCCTCCCACATTACCAGCCCGTCCATCTGTTGAACAGAGAGCGTCTCTGGAAAAATGGATTGACGAAGACAATAAGGCCAGATACTACATGTTGGGCTCGATGTCTGATGAGCTCCAGCGCCAACATGAAGATATCGGGACTGCTCGCCAAATGTTGGCTCACCTGCAGGAGATGTTTGGTGAACAGAGTCGCGCAGCCAAATATCAAGTCACAAAATGACTTTTTAAGGCTAAGATGCGTGATGGGCAGTCAGTCCAAGATCACTGTCTGACAATGATCAAGGACATGGAAGAGCTTGAGAAGCTCGGTGTGAAGTTGGACTTGGATCTGCAGAACGATATTATTCTGCAATCCTTGACTGATGCATATGGGCAATTCATCATGAATTACCACATGCATAAACTTCAAAATTCCTTGGCCGAGTTGATGAATATGCTGGTTACCGCTGAGCTTTCTATGAAAGG
Organism: Cocos nucifera; assembly: GCA_006176705.1. Classification (NCBI taxonomy): domain Eukaryota; kingdom Viridiplantae; phylum Streptophyta; class Magnoliopsida; order Arecales; family Arecaceae; genus Cocos; species Cocos nucifera. Next base: position 409,746 of record QRFJ01000696.1, read on the forward strand.
TTCTAAAGGCTCAGTTCTTGCTATGGAACGGACTTCTTCCAAAAGAAAGTCTTATGGAAAGAAAAAGAAGTCTGTGAAAAAGCAAAAGGTGGAAGGATCAAAGAAGAAGAAGGCAGAACCGAAGAAGAAGGTCGATGGTCAAAGGAAAGTGTTTCCATTGCAACAGCGACGGCCATTGGAAGCGGAACTGCCCTACTTACCTGGCCACCCTAAAGAACAAGAAGGAAGGTCCTTCTGGAGGTATGCTCGTTATTGAGTCTAACCTTACGGTTTCTTCTGCATCCAGTTGGGTGCTTGACTCTGGTTCTAGTGCTCATCTGTGCACTTCTATGCAGGGTCTTGAGGATAGCAGGAGGCTGAGGGATGGAGACATGATCCTACGCATCGGTAATGGAGCAAGAGTTGCTGCAGTAGCCGTGGGAACATACCCTCTTCGATTACCATCTGGTTTAGACTTAGTTTTAAAAGACTGTTATTATGTGCCTGCAGCTAGCAGGAATTTGATTTCTGTTTCATGCTTAGCACAAGAAGGTTATGTGATCACCTTCTTTAAGGACCATTGTAACATTCTTTATGAAAGAAATAAAATTGCAAATGGTTTCCTTGTTAATGGTCTTTATCAGTTGCATATTGATGTACCTGTTTTAACTATCGAGCAAAACGTGAATGCCAAACGACCTAGGGATAGTCCAAACGACAGATATCTATGGCACCTGAGATTAGGTCATATAGCAGAAGATAGGATTAACAAATTGGAGAAAAATGGGCTATTGAGTCCATTGACTTTTGAGTCATATCCAACTTGTGAATCTTGTCTTCAAGGCAAAATGACTAAACTCCCTTTTGTTGGACATGGGGAGAGGGCCACAGATCTCCTTGCCCTAGTACATACTGATGTGTGCGGCCCATTTCGATGTGCCGGCTAGAGGCAATTTTGTCTACTTCATTACCTTTACCGATGATCTGTCTAGGTATGGGTATGTGTATCTTATGAGACACAAGTCTGAAGCTTTTGAAAAGTTCAAAGAATTCAGACATGAAGTAGAAAAACAAACTGGAAAACCCATTAAGGTTCTTCGATCAGATCGAGGAGGTGAATACCTTAGCCGGGAATTCCTAGACTATCTTAAGGAAAATGGCATAGTCTCTCAATGGACTCCACCAGGAACACCTCAACTCAACGGGGTTTCAGAATGGAGAAATCGGACTCTATTGGATATGGTTCGATCCATGATGAGCTTCACAGACCTCCCTGATTTTCTTTGGGGACATTCATTATTAACTTCAATTCTATCTACTGAATAGGGTTCCCTCTAAAACCGTTCCTACCACACCGTATGAGATATGGCACGGTAAGAAACCAAGTCTGAGTCATCTCAGAATTTGGGGTTGTCCGGCTCATGTCAAAAGACAACAAGCGGACAAGTTAGAGTTTAGGTCCTTTCAGAGCTCGATTCATAGGATATCCTAAAGAGTCATTAGGATACTATTTCTACATTCCAGAAGACCACAATGTGATTGTGAGTCGACATGCCATCTTTCTTGAAAAATAGTTTATTCAAGATAGCGGCATTGGAAAGCAGATTAAGCTTGATGAGAAAGTCTCACAAGCAGAAACGAGCTAAGGACCAAGTGGAACCAAATCAGGTTGAGCCAATAAGAACACTACCTCCTCCACCTCGTAGATCGGAAAGAGTTTTCCCGTCCCCCTGAAAGATACTTAGGTATTATTTCAGAGGACGTAGAGGAAAATGTTCCTCATAGGTAATGGTGCTCATGGTGATGATCCCAAAACCTACAACGAGGCGATATCAGATATCGACTCCGAGAAATGGCTTGAGGCAATGAAGTCAGAGAGATTCGACTCGATGCACTCAAACCAAGTCTGGACCTTGGTAGATCCACCAGAAGGTATAGTACCTATTGGGTGTAAATGGATCTTCAAGAGAAAGATTGGTGCAGATGGGAATGTGGAGACATTCAAGGCTAGACTGGTGGCAAAAGGTTATAGTCAACGTGAAGGCATTGACTATCAGGATACCTTTTCCCCAGTAGCTATGCTAAAATCCATCCGCACATTGCTTGCCGTTGCAGCCTATTTCGATTATGAAATATGGCAAATGGACGTGAAAACGGCATTCCTAAATGGATATCTTGAGGAAGATATCTATATGGAACAGCCGCTAGGTTTCACATCCAGTGATACTGATCACAAGGTTTGCAAGCTGCAAAGGTCCATATATGGACTTAAGCAAGCATCTCGGAGCTGGAACACTCGTTTCAATGATGTGATCAAAAAGTTTGGTTTCATCAAAAATGAAGAGGAACCATGTGTTTTCAAAAGGGTCAGTGGGAGCGCTGTTGTCTTCCTCGTATTGTACGTGGATGACATCCTCCTTATTGGGAATGATATTCCCATGTTGACATCAGTCAAGATGTGGTTGTCCAAGGAATTCTCCATGAAAGACCTAGGTGAAGCATCCTTTATTCTAGGAATTAAGGTCTATAGGGATAGACCGAATAGGATGCTAGGACTTTCACAGAAGATGTACATAGAGGAAGTACTAAAGAGGTTTAGTATGGAAAACTCTAAGAGGGGATTAATACCCTTCAGACATGGTATTCATCTTTCCAAGAAGATGTGCCCCAGCACACCTGAGGAAATAGAACGCATGAGCAAGATCCCTTATGCTTCTGCAATAGGGAGCCTCATGTATGCCATGCTATGTACACGACCTGATATAGCCCATGCTGTGAGTGTCACAAGCAGATATCAGTCAAATCCAGGTGAAGAACACTGGACTTCTGTGAAATGTATCCTTAAGTACTTGAGAAGAACTAAGGATATGATGTTGGTCTTTGGTAATGGAGAACTCCAAGTTCAAGGATACACAGACTCGGACTTCATGTCTGATATAGATGATCGAAAGTCGACATCTGGAAGTCTGTTTGTGTGCAATGGTGGAGCTGTCAGCTGGAAGAGTTCCAAGCAAACTGTGATAGCAGATTCCACCATGGAAGCAGAATATATAGCTGCATCAGAGGCTGCAAAGGAAGCATTCTGGTACAAGAAGTTTGCTGCAGAAATTGGAGTAATGCCATCAGATGCCATTCCTCTTTACTGCGACAACAATGGCGCCATAGCCCTTGCTAAGGAGCCGAGGTCTCACCAGAAGTCCAAGCACATTGAGCGGCGATATCATCTCATCCGCGATTACCTTGAGAAAGGTTACGTTGAGGTCAAGAGAGTCAACTCCGCAGATAATGTGGCAGACCCACTTACAAAGCCGTTGGGCCAAGCAGAAGATCGAAGCCCACCTTGAGAAGATGGGACTTAGACTTGTAGCCAATTGGCTTTAGGACAAGTGGGAGATTGTTAGATATATGTGCCCTAGAAGCCAGAATTGGCTGACACTTGTAATACACTTCTAGGGGCAAAATTATAATTTTGACTATAATCAATAAAATGGGTTATTTTCTATCACATATGTGTATTTAGTGTCTGTGATACATCCTTTGAGTTAATGGTAATGATAATTCATATTTTCAAGAGTTGAAAATTTAAGACATGAATAATCATTATTAACTCATAAACAGCTCCCGACCATAGGATCATCACGAGGATGGTGATTGATCCGGAAGGTTGGTGTACGATCGCTTCTCTTTAGTAGATGAGTCTTGAGTCTACGGTGTGGAGACACCGGAGCGAGAGTACAGGTACTCGTTAGAGAACGAGGGCACTGAGCGTGACCACCTCGAGTAGTCATTAGGGAGTCTACCTTCTCGTCAATGACTGACTCGATGCTGCAGTAGTGTGTCTGGTTCTTTGACCTGAGATGCATCGGCAGTTCACCTTGAGGGTGTTATAGTTTGACTACACCATTACTCGGTCTCCTAGCCATATGGAACCCTGAGGTGTATGTTGGCTATAGCATGTTCATTGTAGGAACTGGATTGCATCAAGATGGGATCTATCTACCTCGGTGGTAGAGGAGCAGCCCTATGATAATCATGAGAATCAAGTCCTGAAGCCCATGGCCATGGCAGAGTGAAATAATAGAAAGAGTTTCTATTTAGGTTTTCACATTGGACTCGAATCGAATGATTATATCATATGACAGAGACTAGGGTTTGACGAGTTTACCTTAACCCTAATCTGATCGGGGCTCAAGATAGAAGAACTTAATCACACAGGTAGCTGCACCAAGAGGTTCGCATTCAGCTCTGATGGGTTGCCACCATATACTGCTAGGTGTCACTGGTGGATTTTGGGAGCAATTAGAATGATTTAGATGATCGATCATTCTAGCTGTTCGAATCAGAAGAGTTCTGATCCATCGAAAGGAGTTTCGATGATGTCTATGATAGAGATCATGACATATCCCATTACCATACAGAACTGAACCTAACTGGGTCACACAAACAAGGGTTTGAATCTGGTGATCATCAATTGAACTGATCTAGTTCAATTGATCTGAATGAGATTCAATTAGGTTCAAGGAAATCGTGCTAGCACTCGATTGAACCTAACGTTCTTCTTTTACTATCACAAATAAGTTGTCCTGACTGAGCCAAAGGAGTTTGTGCTCAATCAGAGGCCTTCATATGGTCTAACTGGAGGTTGTCCAAGTTAGAGAAGGTTGTCTTATTTTATAAGACATGACCTGCCATTTTTGGTCACCTGCCATTTTTGGTCCTTTGACTTTGGTCAAAAGTTGACCTTTGACTGGTCAAATGTTGACCATAGACACTTTGACTTTTGTCCACGTGTCACGCACCTATTGGAGAACTGGTGGGGGCCTGTCCCCCTGCCAGAACCTGGCAAGGAGGAGGGCGCACGCCACCCTAGGCGTGCGCCCAAGTTGGAGGCGCCTTGGAGTCCTTGTTGGACAAGGACTCCACCTCCCTTTTGGATTCCAATCAGAGTTCTACTAAGAATCCAGTTTGACTGGTCTTAGGCGCCCTCTAAGGAGGAATCCAGGGGACTCTATTCCAACCAATCAGATTTAGATCTGATTTCACAAAGGGTTGTGATTGGTTGAGAGGAAGAGGAGTTGGATCACGCTTAGTCTATAAATAAGACCCTGCGCCCAACTCAGATTCTGAAATGCAATTAGAATAGAGATTTCCCACGCCCCAAGGCTGCCTCTCCTCCTCTTCCTCCATGCCTAAACTTCTCCTCCTTCTCCTCTCCACGTCCAAAAGAGTTTTGGATTTTAGGTTGGTGCGTTCCAGATCAAAAGAAAGGCGATCAAAAGAAGAAGGCTGCACTGCTGCAAAGGACGACTGCTGATCTTCAAAAGGAGTTTTGAAGATCCTCCAGATCAGATCCAGATCTGATTTTTGGAGGACGTGATAGAGAAGAAGAGGATCTCCAGATCCAACCCGAGTGGATACCGGTAGAGGCCAGGCGCTTGCGTGGCTAGATCCAGAACCTTCCGCTGCAATCAGGATCATCTACAGGGTAATAGGATTACCCAAATCAGGTAAATTAAATTTGATTTAATTTATCTTATTTTATTTTATTTATTAAAATAATAAGAATCAGATCTGAAACATATCAAGATCTGATTGGGATCAAGAGAAAAATTTTTGAAATATATCTCTTGATCTGATCAGATCTGTTGAGCTTTAGATTTCTAGCTCTTTCTGATGTGAACAGAATTGGATGAAATTTTTTGTTTGGGCTAGGATAGGCTTTTATCCTAGGATCTTAAAATCTAGACCAATAAGATCTTAAGGGGGCTAACTCATGTATAGGTTGGGTTTAGATCTAAGAGATGAGAACATGTGAGACATATGTACATGGGCTCGGTGAGTGCTTTCATGTATTGGATTAGCTAGGAGAGTTTTTGGTCTAGCCTAATGGCTATGTATAAATACATAGGTTGTATTAGAATTTTTAAGAGGGCAATCAATACAAATCTTTTCTTCCTCAATCTCTCTTCTCTCTTCTCTCTAGAGTTGCCGCTCCAAGGGGACGCCTCCCTCAAGCCCAAGGAGGGAGGTGCCCCATCATAGATCTAGATTGGTAGATCGGTGGTTTGCTGTTCTTTGAGAATATCAAAGGTCTCCTTAGGTCCATACTAAAAATCAGGATCTTCCGCAATATGGTATTAGACTAAGGGGATGCCATGGTGACGTGCCAACAATATTATATGCCCCTTACTCTCGAGTCCAAGCAAAAATTAGGTTGGATGAAAGGAGTATATCAAATCAATTTTCTTGATCTTGCAAGAGATACATGTTGCGCCCCACTTCTTTAGGTAAAGCATCATGCCCCTATTCCATGCCAGAGGAACCATCGCATTATTTGATAGCCTATCAGTAGGAGATCAGTGTAGTCCACCATAGAAGGCTTGGTATCGGTCATCTAGTTAGGTTAGTTGAATCGATCCATCATGTGCGCTATCTGAGGTCTTCAAAAATAGCCATTTGAGTGAGGTCAATTCAGCCAACTGGATGATACCAAGTTGCAGCCATCTAGCGGGACTGGCCTAACTGATGCTTTATCTAAGTTATTTAGGGTTTCTATAAGTCATGGCCTTGTTCCTTCCATTTTTATCTTTACCATTTTACCACTCTTGTGCTTTGAGATGGAGGTGATTTTTGGTGAAGATTTGAGGCTATTTTCGATGATGCTTCACAATCTCTTCAGCTTGGGTAGTCTCAGGTTGGCCTTGGCATCATTTTTTGGTCCTCTCATTCTCTTCTTCTTTCTTCTGCTTTGATTTCCTTTCCTTTATTTCTTCTCCTCCTTTCCTCCTTTTATTATAGAATGGGTAAGTCAGGGAGTTTAGCAGGAAGCTAGTCCTTTGACTCTTCATCCTTGCGGTATAGCCCTCGAGAGTCTGATGCATAGAGATCGTAGCATAGTTTCTAGTGAGCCACATTTGGATAACCAATCTAAACTTAGATCAAATAGCATAGGTTGGGGTATTTTGATACTTTAGGGCAATCTCTTGAAGGCAGGGTGTTTTATGGCTAGGCCTATTTGCAAAGCAGCTTTGAATATCTGTGTGAGTTCAAGGATGTAGGGTCAAGTTGGTCCCTACTTCTCGATGATGTACCAAGCTTTCGAGGATCACTATAAGAATTTAGACTATTAGTGATGACTAACTAGCATTGCTAATAGTCTATCTGTCATCGCTAATAGCTCCGCTCTTGCTAATCCCATCATAAAAGCCAATCTGAAAAATCATTGTCGCTAAATACTATTACTAGGGATGGAAAACCTAGCCATCACTAATAAGACTATTAGCGATAGCTTTAGTGATGTAATAATTTTATAGATAATTATTTTTTAATTTATAAATTAAATTTTAGTTTTTTAAAAAATATTAGTGATGGTATTTTCATGGCTAATGTCGTCGCTAATAATTATTAATGATAAAAAATGCCATGCTAATGCTATCTCTATTTTTTTAATTTTTAGATAAAATAAAATAAATATTTTAAAAAATATTAGTGATGGTAGTTTGGTCTCTAATGCCATCATTAAAATCAATGCTAATAATTAATTTTATTTTTTTTAAAAATTAATAATAATATTTTTTAAAATCTATTTTAATTAATCATAATGAATTATAGTTTCTAATACCTATTATAATTAAAATTCAAAGATAATATGATAATCAAAAATTAAAAATTAATTATATTATATTAAAAATATAAATTATATAATTTTTTTACAAGCAATATAAAAAAATATAATACATTAAAAAAAAATCAGGTTCGGTTCTCATCATCGTTCACCTCCTTCTTCTCCTGCTCCTCTCCAGCAGCTGATGGATGAGAGCCAGATGTTTCAGCATCCTATAATGAAAAAAATAAAATAATATTAGTAAATTTTAATATAGAGACGTATCTTTTGATATGGAGGTGTATCTTTTAATACGCTCTTTTAATTTTCAAATAGATTATTCCTACACGTTTCATTTGATGATATGGAGCTGTAGACACCCAGACCTATTGATTGGATGGTTACATTGAATTTTTAGCCTCTAGATCTTCTTCTTGAACTTAAATCTAAATATATGAAGCTTCTAAATATGAAAATTTAGTAATATAATTATCTGATGTGATGGTTGAAATGATGAGCCCAACTGATCGTACAGCTACGGGTTTCGAAAAAGCTCTATGATCATATTGAAGGAAAATCCTGATTTTTCGGTCCAAGTTCGTTCAGATCTGATCAGATCAAGAGATATATTTTAAAATTTTTCTCTTTGATCTGTATCATATCTGAGATGTTTTAGATCTAATTCTTATTATTTTAATAAATAAAATAAATAAGGATAAATTAAATTAAATTTAATTTAACCGATTTGGATAATCCTATTATCCTGTTGATGATCCTGTATGCAGCGGAAGGTTCTGGATCTAGCCACGCAAGCTCCTGGCCTCTACCGATATCCACTCAGGCTGGATCTGGAGATCCTCTTCTTTTCTATCATGTCTTCAAAAATCAAATCTAGATATGATCTGGAGGATCTTCAAAACTTCTTTTGAAGATCAGCAGTCGTCCTTTGCAGCAGCGCAGTCTTCTTGCTTTTGATCGCCTTTCTTTGATCTGGATTGCACCAACCAAAGTCCAAAACCCTTTTGGATGTGGAGAGGAGAAGGAGAAGGAGGTTTGGCATGGAGGAAGAGGGGAGAGGCAGCCTTGGACGTGGGGAATTATGATTCTCAATCATATCATGTTACAGTTTGAGTTGGGCATAGGGTCTTATTTATAGACTAACTGTGATCCAACTCCTCTTCTTCCCAACCAATCACAACCCTTTGTGAAATCAGATCTAAATCTGATTGGTGGGAATAGAGTCCCCTGGATTCCTCCTTAGAGGGTGCCTAAGACCAGTCAAACTGGATTCTTAGAAGAACTCTAATTGGAATCCAAAAGGGAGGTGGAGTCCTTGTCCAACAAGGACTCCTAGGCGCCTCCAACTTGGGCACACGCCTAGGGTGGCGTGCACCCTCCTCCTTGCTAGGTTCTGGCAGGGGGACAGGCCCCCACCAGCTCTCCAATAGGTGTGTGATATGTGGTCAAAAGTCAAAGTGTCAATGGTCAACGTTTGACCAGTCAAAGGTAGACTTTTGACCAAAGTCAAAGAACAAGAAATGGCAGGTGACCAAAAATGGTAGGTAATGTCTTATAAAATAAGACAACCTATTCTGACTTGGACAACCTCCAGTCAGACCATATGAAGGCCTCTGATTGAGCACAAACTTCTTTGGCTCAGACAGGACAACTTATTTATGTTAGAAATATTAGATATACGTGCCCTAGAAGCCAGAATTGGCTGACACTTGTAATATACTTCTAGGGGCAAAATTGTAATTTTGACTAAAATCAATAAATGGGTTATTTTCTATCACATATATGTATTTAGTGTCTGTGATACATCCTTTGAGTTAATGGTAATGATAATTCATATTTTCAATAGTTGAAAATTTAAGACATGAATAATCATTATTAACTCATAAATTGCTCCCGACCATAGGATCATCACGAGGATGGTGATTGATCCGGAAGGTTGGTGTACAATCGCTTCTCTTTAGTAGATGAGTCTTGAGTCTACGGTGTGGAGACACCGGAGCGAGAGTACAGGTACTCGTTAGAGAACGAGGGCACTGAGCGTGACCACCTCGAGTAGTCATTAGGGAGTCTACCTTCTCGTCAATGACTGACTCGATGCTGCAGTAGTGTGTCTGGTTCTTTGACCTGAGATGCATCGGCAGTTCACCTTGAGGGTGTTATAGTTTGACTACACCATTACTCGGTCTCCTAGCCATATGGAACCCTGAGGTGTATGTTGGCTATAGCATGTTCATTGTAGGAACTGGATTGCATCAAGATGGGAATCTATCTACCTCGGTGGTAGAGGAGCAGCCCTATGATGATCATGAGAATCAAGTCCAGAAGCCCATGGCCATGGCAGAGTGAAATAATAGAAAGAGTTTCTATTTAGATTTTCACATTGGACTCGAATCGAATGATTACATCATATGACAGAGACTAGGGTTTGACGAGTTCACCTTAACCCTAATCTGATCGGGGCTCAAGATAGAAGAACTTAATCACACAGGTAGCTGCACCAAGAGGTTCGCATTCAGCTCTGATGGGTTGCCACCATATACTGCTAGGTGTCACTGGTGGATTTTGGGAGCAATTAGAATGATTTAGATGATCGATCATTCTAGCTGTTCGAATCAGAAGAGTTCTGATCCATCGAAAGGAGTTTCGATGATGTCGATGATAGAGATCATGACATATCCCATTACCATACAGAACTGAACCTAACTGGGTCACACAAACAAGGGTTTGAATCTGGTGATCATCAATTGAACTGATCTAGTTCAATTGATCTGAATGAGATTCAATTAGGTTCAAGGAAATCGTGCTAGCACTCGATTGAACCTAACGTTCTTCTTTTACTATCATAAATAAGTTGTCCTGACTGAGCCAAAGGAGTTTGTGCTCAATCAGAGGCCTTCATATGGTCTGACTGGAGGTTGTCCAAGTCAGAAAAGGTTGTCTTATTTTGTAAGACATTACCTGCCATTTTTGGTCACCTGCCATTTCTTGTTCTTTGACTTTGGTCAAAAGTCTACCTTTGACTGGTCAAACGTTGACCATTGACCCTTTGACTTTTGACCACATGTCATGCACCTATTGGAGAGCTGGTGGGGGCCTGTCCCCCTGCCAGAACCTGGCAAGGAGAAGGGCGCACGCCAAGGGTGGCGTGAGCCCAAGTTGGAGGCGCCTAGGAGTCCTTGTTGGACAAGGACTCCACCTCCCTTTTGGATTCCAATCAGAGTTCTACTAAGAATCCAGTTTGACTGGTCTTAGGCACCCTCTAAGGAGGAATCCAGGGGTCTCTATTCCAACCAATCAGATTTAGATCTGATTTCACAAAGGGTTGTGATTGGTTGAGAGGAAGAGGAGTTGGATCACAACTTAGGTCTATAAATAAGACCCTGCGCCCAACTCAGATTCTAATGCAATTCAATAGAGATTTCCCACGCCCCAAGGCTGCCTCTCCCCTCTTCCTCCACGCCTAAGTCTCTTCTCCTCCTTCCTCTCCACGTCCAAAAGGAGTTTTGGACTTAGGTTGGTGCGATTCCAGATCAAAAGAAAGGCGATCAAAAGCAAGAAGGCTGCACTGCTGCAAAAGGACGACTGCTGATCTTCAAAAGAGTTTTGAAGATCCTCCAGATCAGATCCAGATCTGATTTTTGGAGGTGTGATAGAGAAGAAGAGGATCTCCAGATCCAACCCGAGTGGATACCGGTAGAGGCCAGGCGCTTGCGTGGCTAAGATCCAGAACCTTCCGCTGCAATCAGGATCATCTACAGGGTAATAGGATTACCCAAATCAGGTAAATTAAATTTGATTTAATTTATCTTATTTTATTTTATTTATTAAAATAATAAGAATCAGATCTGAAACATATCAAGATCTGATTGGGATCAAGAGAAAAATTTTTGAAATATATCTCTTGATCTGATCAGATCTGGACGAACCTGGACCGGGAAAATCAGGATTTCCCTTCAACTGGTATCAGAGCCAGGTTCTAAATTATTTAGATCTGATTTTAAATTTATTTTAATTAAAAATAAATGATTTCAGATGTCACATGAGATGTGATCAGATCTAAAATAAAAAATTAAAATTAAATGATTTGGATCTAAGATTAGAAGATATGCATGACTAGTTCTAGAATAGAATAGTTCTATAGAATAGTCTTGCATGTTTTTGATTTAATTGATTAAATCATATTTTAGATCTATTTATTTACTATTTTTTGATATTATAAGTATTATAATAACATCTAAAAAATAGCAAATAAAAATTATTTAATTTTTAAATATCATATGAGATATGATTGATGCATGTCTAGACTAGTTGTAGAATAGTTCTACATAATTGTCTAGATTAGAATTTATTTTGATTAGATCAATTTAAATCTAATTTTTTAGATTATTATGAGATAATTTAGATCTGAAAAACATGCATGATTATGATACATGAGATGTATGCAAAATATGCCATGATTAGATCTACTTTGTATATGAGATATATGATATAGATCTGATACTATTTTGTAGTATTGAATGTTCCTGATTAAGGCGTTCCTCTTGGCCGTCCGGTCATAAGAACGAAGAAGGGTTTAAAGGCCCTCTCTTCCCATTCGATGGGGTGTTCTTATGACGTGTAGGGGTGCTGCGTGTTCGTCCTTAATCAGAAACCCAAAACTTACTTTCTGCAAAACCCTAGATCCTGAAACCCTAGGATTTATTGTGCATATTTTGTTTATGAACCCTACTTAATTAAGAATTAAGTTTATGGAAATATTAATTAGGTCTAAAATTGAGAATTTCAGATCTAAGACATATTCATAATACTGGGTTCGGGCTTGGGTAGCTCAATTAGGTCTAAGCGGTTGATCAAACCGAATCAAGAGTTGGTTAGATGGGATCAACAATGCTTAAATTGACCAGCCTAATAGGATTAAGTCTGGGTCAAGATCGAGTCACGATCAAGCAAGACCTAATTAGGCTCAGAGGTTAGAGTCTGGATTGTAGGCTAACCCAATTGGTTCTGACTCAACAATTTGGTGTCTAAGGTAAGTTTGGCATAGACGACCGACTGGTTTTTAATTGGAAGCTACTCGACCTGAATGCGTTCTTGTACGAGTTAATGGCATATTCCTTCCACCGGTCTCACTTACCTGGCCATATCTGTTGACACAGTTCTGATCTGAGGTGGTCAATAATCCGAGCTAACCCATGCCACTAGGTTAGTCATAATTGTTATGACTAAGCCAAGTCTAGTTTAATGAGACCTGAATCAATTCTCCCTAAGAAAAGATTAAGTCTGAGGTCTTCCACCATTGTAGATGTGCGGGCCCTTCCCGGGGTTGATTGTTCTCGGCTGGATACAGTGGCTCAGTTGCACCGGAAAGATGCAACCATGTCTATTAGGCATTGGATGCTATGGGCTGGAGGATGAGTTGGGCTCAATATTTCGGATACGGTGAGAGACTCAATTAGGAACCCAGTCTATGCAAATGGTGGGTCTGACTTAACTAAGGAGTGGATCAATATTCCGGATACGGTGAGATTCATGAATTAGAGACCAAGTTTGGGTGCACCATGATTAGAGAATCATTGAACAAGAGTTGTTCACTCATTGGCTAACCCATCACCAATAACTGTTAGGTGAGGTGATGAGTCAGTTGGTGAGACCGCACCACCCACTAGAAATCATTAATCGTGGAGATTTTCGCATCTCTACAGAGGGAGTGTAGGGATCCGAGAAAATAGTGGGAGCTAATTTGTTTAAAAATAAAATTCCCTAAACAAATTGGTCAAGTCAAAATTACAGTATCTAACTAGAATCTTTGACTCTCTACAGGAAAATGTCTGCGTCCAAACCCATTGGCACGTATCCTGGACACACATAGACTGACTGGACCCAATTATAAAGATTGGCTCAGGAACTACAAAATTGTTTTGGGTTCAGAGAAGTTAACCCATGTTTTGGACCAGGACCCTCCCACCTTACCAGCTCGTCCATCCACTGAACAGAGAGCGTCTCTGGAAAAATGGATTGACGAAGATAATAAGGCCAGATATTACATGTTGGGCTCGATGTCTGATGAGCTCCAGCGCCAACATGAAGATATCGGGACTGCTCGCCAAATGTTGGCTCACCTGCAGGAGATGTTTGGTGAACAGAGTCGCGCAGCCAAATATCAAGTCACGAAATGACTTTTTAAGGCTAAGATGCGTGATGGGCAGTCAGTCCAAGATCACTGTCTGACAATGATCAAGGACATGGAAGAGCTTGAGAAGCTCGGTGTGAAGTTGGACTTGGACCTGCAGAACGATATTATTCTGCAATCCTTGACTGATGCATATGGGCAATTCATCATGAATTACCACATGCATAAACTTCAAAATTCCTTGGCCGAGTTAATGAATATGCTGGTTACCGCTGAGCTTTCTATGAAAGGTTCTAAAGGCTCAGTTCTTGCTATGGAACGGACTTCTTCCAAAAGAAAGTCTTATGGAAAGAAAAAGAAGTCTGTGAAAAAGCAAAAGGTGGAAGGATCAAAGAAGAAGAAGGCAGAATCGAAGAAAAAGGTCGATGGCAAAGGAAAGTGTTTCCATTGCAACAGCGACGGCCATTGGAAGCGGAACTGCCCTACTTACCTGGCCACCCTGAAGAACAAGAAGGAAGGTCCTTCTGGAGGTATGCTCATTATTCGAGCAAAACGTGAATGCCAAACGACCTAGGGATAGTCCAAACGATAGATATCTATGGCACCTGAGATTAGGTCATATAGCAGAAGATAGGATCAACAAATTGGAGAAAAATGGGCTATTGAGTCCATTGACTTTTGAGTCATATCCAACTTGTGAATCTTGTCTTCAAGGCAAAATGACTAAACTCCCTTTTGTTGGACATGGGGAGAGGGCCACAGATCTCCTTGCCCTAGTACATACTGATGTGTGCGGCCCATTTGATGTGCCGGCTAGAGGCAATTTTGTCTACTTCATTACCTTTACCGATGATCTGTCTAGGTATGGGTATGTGTATCTTATGAGACACAAGTCTGAAGCCTTTTGAAAAGTTCAAAGAATTCAGACATGAAGTAGAAAAACAAACTGGAAAAACCCATTAAGGTTCTTCGATCAGATCGAGGAGGTGAATACCTTAGCCGGGAATTCCTAGACTATCTTAAGGAAAATGGCATAGTCTCTCAATGGACTCCACCAGGAACACCTCAACTCAACGGGGTTTCAGAATGGAGAAATCGGACTCTATTGGATATGGTTCGATCCATGATGAGCTTCACAGACCTCCCTGATTTTCTTTGGGGACATTCATTGTTAACTTCAATCTATCTACTGAATAGGGTTCCCTCTAAAACCGTTCCTACCACACCGTATGAGATATGGCACGGTAAGAAACCAAGTCTGAGTCATCTCAGAATTTGGGGTTGTCCGGCTCATGTCAAAAGACAACAAGCGGACAAGTTAGAGTTTAGGTCCTTTAGAGCTCGATTCATAGGATATCCTAAAGAGTCATTAGGATACTATTTCTACATTCCAGAAGACCACAATGTGATTGTGAGTCGACATGCCATCTTTCTTGAAAAATAGTTTATTCAAGATAGCGGCATTGGAAAGCAGATTCAAGCTTGATGAGAAAGTCTCACAAGCAGCAACGAGCTAAGGACCAAGTGGAACCAAATCAGGTTGAGCCAATAAGAACACTACCTCCTCCACCTCGTAGATCGGAAAAGAGTTTTCCCATCCCCCTGAAAGATACTTAGGTATTATTTCAGAGGATGTAGAGAGGAAATGTTCCTCATAGGTAATGGTGCTCATGGTGATGATCCCAAAACCTACAACGAGGCGATATCAGATATCGACTCCGAGAAATGGCTAGAGGCAATGAAGTCAGAAATTGACTCGATGCACTCAAACCAAGTCTGGACCTTGGTAGATCCACCAGAAGGTATAGTACCTATTGGGTGTAAATGGATCTTCAAGAGAAAGATTGGTGCAGATGGGAATGTGGAGACATTCAAGGCTAGACTAGTGGCAAAAGGTTATAGTCAACGCGAAGGCATTGACTATCAGGATACCTTTTCCCAGTAGCTATGCTAAAATCCATCCGCACATTGCTTGCTGTTGCAGCCTATTTCGATTATGAAATATGGCAAATGGACGTGAAAACGGCATTCTTAAATGGATATCTTGAGGAAGATATCTATATGGAACAGCCGCTAGGTTTCACATCCAGTGATACTGATCACAAGGTTGCAAGCTGCAAAGGTCCATATATGGACTTAAGCAAGCATCTCGGAGCTGGAACACTCGTTTCAATGATGTGATCAAAAATGTTTGGTTTCATCAAAAATGAAGAGGAACCATGTGTTTTCAAAAAGGGTCAGTGGGAGCGCTGTTGTCTTCCTCGTATTGTACGTGGATGACATCCTCCTTATTGGGAATGATATTCCCATGTTGACATCAGTCAAATGTGGTTGTCCAAGGAATTCTCCATGAAAGACCTAGGTGAAGCATCCTTTATTCTAGGAATTAAGGTCTATAGGGATAGACCGAATAGGATGCTAGGACTTTCACAGAAGATGTACATAGAGGAAGTACTAAAGAGGTTTAGTATGGAAAACTCTAAGAGGGGATTAATACCCTTCAGACATGGTATTCATCTTTCCAAGAAGATGTGCCCCTAGCACACCTGAGGAAATAGAACGCATGAGCAAGATCCCTTATGCTTCTGCAATAGGGAGCCTCATGTATGCCATGCTATGTACACGACCTGATATAGCCCATGCTGTGAGTGTCACAAGCAGATATCAGTCAAATCCAGGTGAAGAACACTGGACTTCTGTGAAATGTATCCTTAAGTACTTGAGAAGAACTAAGGATATGATGTTGGTCTTTGGTAATGGAGAACTCCAAGTCCAGGGATACACAGACTCGGATTTCATGTCCGATATAGATGATCGAAAGTCGACATCTGGCAGACTGTTTGTGCTGGAAGAGTTCCAAGCAAACGGTGATACCACCTCATCCGCGATTACCTGAGAAAGGTTACGTTGAGGTCAAGAGAGTCAACTCCGCAGATAATGTGGCAGACCCACTTACAAAGCCGTTGGGCCAGCAGAAGATCGAAGCCCACCTTGAGAAGATGGGACTTAGACTTGTAGCCAATTGGCTTTAGGACAAGTGGGAGATTGTTAGATATATGTGCCCTAGAAGCCAGAATTGGCTGACACTTGTAATACACTTCTAGGGGCAAAATTATAATTTTGACTATAATAATAAAATGGGTTATTTTCTATCACATATGTGTATTTAGTGTCTGTGATACATCCTTTGAGTTAATGGTAATGATAATTCATATTTTCAAGAGTTGAAAATTTAAGACATGAATAATCATTATTAACTCATAAACATGCTCCCGACCATAGGATCATCACGAGGATGGTGATTGATCCGGAAGGTTGGTGTACAATCGCTTCTCTTTAGTAGATGAGTCTTGAGTCTACGGTGTGGAGACACCGGAGCGAGAGTACAGGTACTCGTTAGAGAACGAGGGCACTGAGCGTGACCACCTCGAGTAGTCATTAGGGAGTCTACCTTCTCGTCAATGACTGACTCGATGCTGCAGTAGTGTGTCTGGTTCTTTGACCTGAGATGCATCGGCAGTTCACCTTGAGGGTGTTATAGTTTGACTACACCATTACTCGGTCTCCTAGCCATATGGAACCCTGAGGTGTATGTTGGCTATAGCATGTTCATTGTAGGAACTGGATTGCATCAAGATGGAATCTATCTACCTCGGTGGTAGAGGAGCAGCCCTATGATGATCATGAGAATCAAGTCCAGAAATCCATGGCCATGGTAGAGTGAAATAATAGAAAGAGTTTCTATTTAGATTTTCACATTGGACTCGAATCGAATGATTACATCATATGACAGAGACTAGGGTTTGACGAGTTCACCTTAACCCTAATCTGATCGGGGCTCAAGATAGAAGAACTTAATCACACAGGTAGCTGCACCAAGAGGTTCGCATTCAGCTCTGATGGGTTGCCACCATATACTGCTAGGTGTCACTGGTGGATTTTGGGAGCAATTAGAATGATTTAGATGATCGATCATTCTAGCTGTTCGAATCAGAAGAGTTCTGATCCATCGAAAGGAGTTTCGATGATGTCGATGATAGAGATCATGACATATCCCATTACCATACAGAACTGAACCTAACTGGGTCACACAAACAAGGGTTTGAATCTGGTGATCATCAATTGAACTGATCTAGTTCAATTGATCTGAATGAGATTCAATTAGGTTCAAGGAAATCGTGCTAGCACTCGATTGAACCTAACGTTCTTCTTTTACTATCATAAATAAGTTGTCCTGACTGAGCCAAAGGAGTTTGTGCTCAATCAGAGGCCTTCATATGGTCTGACTGGAGGTTGTCCAAGTTAGAAAAGGTTGTCTTATTTTGTAAGACATTACCTGCCATTTTTGGTCACCTGCCATTTCTTGTTCTTTGACTTTGGTCAAAAGTCTACCTTTGACTGGTCAAACGTTGACCATTGACACTTTGACTTTTGACCACATGTCATGCACCTATTGGAGAGCTGGTGGGGGCCTGTCCCCCTGCCAGAACCTGGCAAGGAGAAGGGCGCACGCCACCCTAGGCGTGTGCCCAAGTTGGAG
>QRFJ01000697.1:0-30041 GCA_006176705.1 Cocos nucifera
GTTAGGTTCAGTTCTGTATGGTAATGGGATATGTCATGATCTCTATCATCGACATCATCGAAACTCCTTTCGATGGATCAGAACTCTTCTGATTCGAACAGCTAGAATGATCGATCATCTAAATCATTCTAATTGCTCCCAAAATCCACCAGTGACACCTAGCAGTATATGGTGGCAACCCATCAGAGCTGAATGCGAACCTCTTGGTGCAGCTACCTGTGTGATTAAGTTCTTCTATCTTGAGCCCCGATCAGATTAGGGTTAAGGTGAACTCGTCAAACCCTAGTTCTCTGTCATATGATGTAATCATTCGATTCAAGTCCAATGTGAAAATCTAAATAGAAACTCTTTCTATTATTTCACTCTGCCATGGCCATGGGCTTCTGGACTTGATTCTCATGATCATCATAGGGCTGCTCCTCTACCACCGAGGTAGATAGATTCCATCTTGATGCATCCAGTTCCTACAATGAACATGCTATAGCCAACATACACCTCAGGGTTCCATATGGCTAGGAGACCGAGTAATGGTGTAGTCAAACTATAACACCCTCAAGGTGAACTGCCGATGCACCTCAGGTCAAAGAACCAGACACACTACTGCAGCATCGAGTCAGTCATTGACGAGAAGGTAGACTCCCTAATGACTACTCGAGGTGGTCACGCTCAGTGCCCTCGTTCTCTAACGAGTACCTGTACTCTCGCTCCGGTGTCTCCACACCGTAGACTCAAGACTCATCTACTAAAGAGAAGCGATTGTACACCAACCTTCCGGATCAATCACCATCCTCGTGATGATCCTATGGTCGGGAGCATTTTATGAGTTAATAATGATTATTCATGTCTTAAATTTTCAACTCTTGAAAATATGAATTATCATTACCATTAACTCAAAGGATGTATCACAGACACTAAATACACATATGTGATAGAAAATAACCCATTTTATTGATTATTAGTCAAAATTATAATTTTGCCCCTAGAAGTGTATTACAAGTGTCAGCCAATTCTGGCTTCTAGGGCACATATATCTAACAATCTCCCACTTGTCCTAAAGCCAATTGGCTACAAGTCTAAGTCCCATCTTCTCAAGGTGGGCTTCGATCTTCTGCTGGCCCAACGGCTTTGTAAGTGGGTCTGCCACATTATCTGTGGAGTTGACTCTCTTGACCTCGACGTAACCCTTCTCGAGGTAATCGCGGATGAGGTGGTATCGCCGCTCAATGTGCTTGGATTTCTGGTGAGACCTCGGCTCCTTAGCAAGGGCTATGGCGCCATTGTTGTCGCAGTATAGAGGAATGGCATCTGATGGCATTACTCCGATTTCTGCAGCAAACTTCTTGTACCAGAATGCTTCCTTCGCAGCCTCTGATGCAGCGATATATTCTGCTTCCATGGTGGAATCTGCTATCATGGTTTGCTTGGAACTCTTCCAGCTGACAGCACCACCATTGCACACAAACAGACTCCCAGATGTCGACTTTCGATCATCTATATCGGACATGAAATCCGAGTCTGTGTATCCCTGGACTTGGAGTTCTCCATTACCAAAGACCAACATCATATCCTTAGTTCTTCTCAAGTACTTAAGGATACATTTCACAGAAGTCCAGTGTTCTTCACCTGGATTTGACTGATATCTGCTTGTGACACTCACAGCATGGGCTATATCAGGTCGTGTACATAGCATGGCATACATGAGGCTCCCTATTGCAGAAGCATAAGGGATCTTGCTCATGCGTTCTATTTCCTCAGGTGTGCTAGGGCACATCTTCTTGGAAAGATGAATACCATGTCTGAAGGGTATTAATCCCCTCTTAGAGTTTTCCATACTAAACCTCTTTAGTACTTTCTCTATGTACATCTTCTGTGAAAGTCCTAGCATCCTATTCGGTCTATCCCTATAGACCTTAATTCCTAGAATAAAGGATGCTTCACCTAGGTCTTTCATGGAGAATTCCTTGGACAACCATATTTTGACTGTTGTCAACATGGGAATATCATTCCCAATAAGGAGGATGTCATCCACGTACAATACGAGGAAGACAACAGCGCTCCCACTGACCTTTTTGAAAACACATGGTTCCTCTTCATTTTTGATGAAACCAAACTTTTTGATCACATCATTGAAATGAGTGTTCCAGCTCCGAGATGCTTGCTTAAGTCCATATATGGACCTTTGCAGCTTGCAAACCTTGTGATCAGTATCACTGGATGTGAAACCTAGCGGCTGTTCCATATAGATATCTTCCTCAAGATATCCATTTAAGAATGCCATTTTCACGTCCATTTGCCATATTTCATAATCGAAATAGGCTGCAACGGCAAGCAATGTGCGGATGGATTTTAGCATAGCCACTGGGAAAAGGTATCCTGATAGTCAATGCCTTCGCATTGACTATAACCTTTTGCCACTAGTCTAGCCTTGAATGTCTCCACATTTCCATCTGCACCAATCTTTCTCTTGAAGATCCATTTACACCCAATAGGTACTATACCTTCTGGTGGATCTACCAAGGTCCAGACTTGGTTTGAGTGCATCGAGTCAATTTCTGACTGCATTGCCTCTAGCCATTTCTCAGTCGATATCTGATATTCGTTGTAGGTTTTGGGATCATCACCATGAGCACCATTACCTACGAGGAAATTTTCTCTACTCTCTGAAATAATACCTAAGTATCTTTGACTCTTTGATCTACATCAGTGCCTTGTTGCTCCCACTGACCTTTTTGAAAACACATGGTTCCTCTTCATTTTTGATGAAACCAAATTTTGATCACATCATTGAAATGAGTGTTCCAGCTCCGAGATGCTTGCTTAAGTCCATATATGGACCTTTGCAGCTTGCAAACCTTGTGATCAGTATCACTGGATGTGAAACCTAGCGGCTGTTCCATATAGATATCTTCCTCAAGATATCCATTTAAGAATGCCGTTTTCACGTCCATTTGCCATATTTCATAATCGAAATAGGCTGCAATGGCAAGCAATGTGCGGATGGATTTTAGCATAGCCACTGGGAAAAAGGTATCCTGATAGTCAATGCCTTCGCGTTGACTATAACCTTTTGCCACTAGTCTAGCCTTGAATGTCTCCACATTCCCATCTGCACCAATCTTTCTCTTGAAGATCCATTTACACCCAATAGGTACTATACCTTCTGGTGGATCTACCAAGGTCCAGACTTGGTTTGAGTGCATCGAGTCAATTTCTGACTGCATTGCCTCTAGCCATTTCTCGGAGTCGATATCTGATATCGCCTCGTTGTAGGTTTTGGGATCATCACCATGAGCACCATTACCTATGAGGAACATTTTCTCTACTTCCTCTGAAATAATACCTAAGTATCTTTCAGGGGGATGGGAAAACTCTTTCCGATCTACGAGGTGGAGGAGGTAGTGTTCTTATTGGCTCAACCTGATTTGGTTCCAATTGGTCCTTAGCTCGTTGTACTTGTGAGACTTTCTCATCAAGCTTAATCTGCTTTCCAATGCCGCTATCTTGAATAAACTATTTTTCAAGAAAGATGGCATGTCGACTCACAATCACATTGTGGTCTTCTGGAATGTAGAAATAGTATCCTAATGACTCTTTAGGATATCCTATGAATCGAGCTCTAAAGGACCTAAACTCTAACTTGTCCGCTTGTTGTCTTTTGACATGAGCCGGACAACCCCAAATTCTGAGATGACTCAGACTTGGTTTCTTACCGTGCCATATCTCATACGGTGTGGTAGGAACGGTTTTAGAGGGAACCCTATTCAGTAGATAAATTGAAGTTAACAATGAGTGTCCCCAAAGAAAATCAGGGAGGTCTGTGAAGCTCATCATGGATCGAACCATATCCAATAGAGTCCGATTTCTCCATTCTGAAACCCCGTTGAGTTGAGGTGTTCCTGGTGGAGTCCATTGAGAGACTATGCCATTTTTCCTTGAGATAGTCTAGGAATTCCCGGCTAAGGTATTCACCTCCTCGATCTGATCGAAGAACCTTAATGGGTTTTTCCAGTTTGTTTTTCTACTTCATGTCTGAATTCTTTGAACTTTTCAAAAGCTTCAGACTTGTGTCTCATAAGATACACATACCCATACCTAGACAGATCATCGGTAAAGGTAATGAAGTAGACAAAATTGCCTCTAGCCGGCACATCAAATGGGCCGCACACATCAGTATGTACTAGGGCAAGGAGATCTGTGGCCCTCTCCCCATGTCCAACAAAAGGGAGTTTAGTCATTTTGCCTTGAAGACAAGATTCACAAGTTGGATATGACTCGAAAGTCAATGGACTCAATAGCCCATTTTTCTCCAATTTGTTGATCCTATCTTCTGCTATATGACCTAATCTCAGGTGCCATAGATATCTATCATTTGGACTATCCCTAGGTCGTTTGGCATTCACGTTTTGCTCGATAGTTAGAATAGGTACATCAATATGTAGCTGATAAAGACCATTAATAAGGAAAACCATTTGCAATTTTATTTCTTTCATAAAGAATGTTACAATGGTCCTTAAAGAAGGTAATCACATAGCCTTCTTGTGCTAAGCATGAAACAGAAATCAAATTCCTGCTAGCTGCAGGCACATAATAACAGTCTTTCAAAACTAAGTCTAAACCAGATGGTAATCGAAGAGGGTATGTTCCCACGGCTACTGCAGCAACTCTTGCTCCATTACCGATGCGTAGGATCATGTCTCCATCCCTCAGCCTCCTGCTATCCTCAAGACCCTGCATGGAAGTGCACAGATGAGCACTAGAACCAGAGTCAAGCACCCAACTGGATGCAGAAGAAACCGTAAGGTTAGACTCAATAACGAGCATACCTCCAGAAGGACCTTCCTTCTTGTTCTTCAGGGTGGCCAGGTAAGTAGGGCAGTTCCGCTTCCAATGGCCGTCGCTGTTGCAATGGAAACACTTTCCTTTGACATCGGCCTTTTTCTTCGGCTCTGCCTTCTTCTTCTTTGATCCTTCCACCTTTTGCTTTTTCACAGACTTCTTTTTCTTTCCATAAGACTTTCTTTTGGAAGAAGTCCGTTCCATAGCAAGAACTGAGCCTTTAGAACCTTTCATAGAAAGCTCAGCGGTAACCAGCATATTCATTAATTCGGCCAAGGAATTTTGAAGTTTATGCATGTGGTAATTCATGATGAATTGCCCATATGCATCAGTCAAGGATTGCAGAATAATATCATTCTGCAGATCCAAGTCTAACTTCACACCGAGCTTCTCAAGCTCTTCCATGTCCTTGATCATTGTCAGACAGTGATCTTGGACTGACTGCCCATCACGCATCTTAGCCTTAAAAAGTCATTTCGTGACTTGATATTTGGCTGCGCGACTCTGTTCACCAAACATCTCCTGCAGGTGAGCCAACATTTGGCGAGCAGTCCCGATATCTTCATGTTGGCGCTGGAGCTCATCAGACATCGAGCCCAACATGTAATATCTGGCCTTATTATCTTCGTCTATCCATTTTTTCCAGAGACGCTCTCTGTTCAAGTGGATGGACGGGCTGGTAAGGTGGGAGGGTCCTGGTCCAAAACATGGGTTAACTTCTCGAAACCCAAAATAATTTTGTAGTTCCTGAGCCAATCTTTATAATTGGGTCCAGTCAGTCTATGTGTGTCCAGGATACGTGCCAATGGGTTGGACGCAGACATTTTCCTGTAGAGAGTCAAAGATTCTAGTTAGATACTGTAATTTTGACTTGACCAATTTATTTAGGGAATTTTATTTTTAAACAAATTAGCTCCCACTATTTTCTCGGATCCCTACACTCCCTCTGTAGAGATGCAAAAATCTCCATGATTAATGATTTCTAGTGGGTGGTGCGGTCTCACCAACTGACTCATCACCTCACCTAACAGTTATTGGTGATGGGTTAGCCAATGAGTGAACAACTCTTGTTCAATGATTCTCTAATCATGGTGCACCCAAACTTGGTCTCTAATTCATGAATCTCACCGTATCCGAAATATTGATCCACTCCTTAGTTAAGTCAGACCCACCATTTGCATAGACTGGGTTCCTAATTGAGTCTCTCACCGTATCCGAAATATTGAGCCCAACTCATCCTCCAGCCCATAGCATCCAATGCCTAATAGACATGGTTGCATCTTTCCGGTGCAACTGAGCCACTGTATCCAGCCGAGAACAATCAACCCCGGGAAGGGCCCGCACATCTACAATGGTGGAAGACCTCAGACTTAATCTTTTCTTAGGGAGAATTGATTCAGGTCTCATTAAACTAGACTTGTCATAGTCATAACAATTATGACTAACCTAGTGGCATGGGTTAGCTCGGATTATTGACCACCTCAGATCAGAACTGTGTCAACAGATATGGCCAGGTAAGTGAGACCGGTGGAAGGAATATGCCATTAACTCGTACAAGAATGCATTCAGGTCGAGTAGCTTCCAATTAAAAACCAGTCGGTCGTATGTGCCAAACTTACCTTAGACACCAAATTGTTGAGTCAGAACCAATTGGGTTAGCCTACAATCCAGACTCTAACCTCTGAGCCTAATTAGGTCTTGCTTGATCGTGACTCGATCTTGACCCAGACTTAATCCTATTAGGCTGGTCAATTTAAGCATTGTTGATCCCATCTAACCAACTCTTGATTCGGTTTGATCAACCGCTTAGACCTAATTGAGCTACCCAAGCCCGAACCCAGTATTATGAATATGTCTTAGATCTAAAATTCTCAATTTTAGACCTAATTAATATTTCATAATCTTAATTTTTAATTAAGTAGGGTTCATAAACAAAATATGCACAATAAATCCTAGGGTTTCAGGATCTAGGGTTTTGCAGAAAGTAAGTTTTGGGTTTCTGATTAAGGACGAACACGCAGCACCCCTACACATCATAAGAACACCCCATCGAATGGGAAGAGAGGGCCTTTAAACCCTTCTTCATTCTTATGACCGGACGGCCAAGAGGAACGCCTTAATCAGGAACATGCAATACTACAAAACAGTTTTAGATCTATATCATATATCTCATATACAAATTAGATCTAATCATGGCATATTTTGCATACATCTCATGTATCGAATCATGCATATTTTTAGATCTAAATTATCTCATAATAATCTAAAAAATTAGATTTAAATTGATCTAATCAAAATAAATTCTAATCTAGACAATTATGTAGAACTATTCTACAACTAGTCTAGACATGCATCAATCATATCTCATATGATATTTAAAATTAAATAATTTTTATTTGCTATTTTTTAGATGTTATTATAACATTATAATATCAAAAAATAGTAAATAAATAGATCTAAAATATGATTTAATCAAGATTAAATTCAAAAACATGCAAGACTATTCTATAGAACTATTCTATTTTAGAACTAGTCATGCATATTTTCTAATCTTAGATCCAAATCATTTAATTTTAATTTTTTCTGATTTTCAGATCTGATCACATCTCATGTGACATCTAAAATCACTTATTTTTTAATTAAAATAAATTTAAAAATAGATCTAAATACTTTTAGAACCTTGGCTCTGATACCAGTTGAAGGAAAATCCTGATTTTTCGGATCCAGGTTCGTTCAGATCTGATCAGATCAAGAGATATATTTCAAAAATTTTTCTCTTTGATCTAATCAGATCTAAGATATTTTAGATCTGATTCTTATTATTTTAAAATAAAATAAAATTAAGATAAATTAAATCAAATTTAATTTACCTTGATTTGGGTAATCCTATTACCCTGTTGATGATCCTGTAATGCAGCGGAAGGTTCTGGATCTAGCCACGCAAGTGCCTGGCCTCTACCGGTATCCACTCAGGCTGGATCTGGAGATCCTCTTCTTCTCTATCACATCTCCAAAAATTAGATCTGGATCTGATCTGGAGGATCTTCAAAACTCCTTTTGAAGATCAGCAGTCGTCCTTTGCAGCAGCGCAGCCTTCTTAGCTTTTCATCGCCTTTCTTTGATCTGGATCGCACCAACCAAGGTCCAAAACTCCTTTTGGACGTGGAGAGGAGAGGGAGAAGGTGGGTTTGGCATGGAGGAAGGAGGGGAGAGGCAGCCTTGGGGCATGGGAATTGTTATTCTCAATCTTAATTTGAGTTGGGCGCAGGGTCTTATTTATAGACTAAGCTGTGATCCAACTCCTCTTCTTCCCAACCAATCACAACCCTTTGTGAAATCAGATCTAAATCTGATTGGTGGGAATAGAGTCCCCTGGATTCCTCCTTAGAGGGTGCCTAAGACCAGTCAAAGTTGGTTCTTAGGAGAACTCTAATTGGAATCCAAAAAGGAGATGGAGTCCCTTGTCCAACAAGGACTCCTAGGCGCCTCCAACTTGGGCACACGCCAAGGGTGGCGTGCGCCCTCCTCCTTGCCAGGTTCTGGCAGGGGGACAGGCCCCCACCAGCTCTCCAATAGGTGCATGACATGTGGTCAAAAGTCAAAGTGTCAATGGTCAACATTTGACCAGTCAAAGGTAGACTTTTGACCAAAGTCAAAGAACAAGAAATGGCAGGTGACCAAAAATGGCAGGTAATGTCTTACAAAATAAGACAACCTTTTCTGACTTGGACAACCTCCAGTCAGACCATATGAAGGCCTCTGATTGAGCACAAACTCCTTTGGCTCAGTCAGGACAACTTATTTATGATAGTAAAAGAAGAACGTTAGGTTCAATCGAGTGCTAGCACGATTTTCTTGAACCTAATTGAATCTCATTCAGATCAATTGAACTAGATCAGTTCAATTGATGATCACCAGATTCAAACCCTTGTTTGTGTGACCCAGTTAGGTTCAGTTCTGTATGGTAATGGGATATGTCATGATCTCTATCATCGACATCATCGAAACTCCTTTCGATGGATCAGAACTCTTCTGATTCGAACAGCTAGAATGATCGATCATCTAAATCATTCTAATTGCTCCCAAAATCCACCAGTGACACCTAGCAGTATATGGTGGCAACCCATCAGAGCTGAATGCGAACCTCTTGGTGCAGCTACCTGTGTGATTAAGTTCTTCTATCTTGAGCCCCGATCAGATTAGGGTTAAGGTGAACTCGTCAAACCCTAGTCTCTGTCATATGATGTAATCATTCGATTCAAGTCCAATGTGAAAATCTAAATAGAAACTCTTTCTATTATTTCACTCTGCCATGGCCATGGGCTTCTGGACTTGATTCTCATGATCATCATAGGGCTGCTCCTCTACCACCGAGGTAGATAGATTCCATCTTGATGCATCCAGTTCCTACAATGAACATGCTATAGCCAACATACACCTCAGGGTTCCATATGGCTAGGAGACCGAGTAATGGTGTAGTCAAACTATAACACCCTCAAGGTGAACTGCCGATGCACCTCAGGTCAAAGAACCAGACACACTACTGCAGCATCGAGTCAGTCATTGACGAGAAGGTAGACTCCCTAATGACTACTCGAGGTGGTCACGCTCAGTGCCCTCGTTCTCTAACGAGTACCTGTACTCTCGCTCCGGTGTCTCCACACCGTAGACTCAAGACTCATCTACTAAAGAGAAGCGATTGTACACCAACCTTCCGGATCAATCACCATCCTCGTGATGATCCTATGGTCGGGAGCATTTTATGAGTTAATAATGATTATTCATGTCTTAAATTTTCAACTCTTGAAAATATGAATTATCATTACCATTAACTCAAAGGATGTATCACAGACACTAAATACACATATGTGATAGAAAATAACCCATTTTATTGATTATTAGTCAAAATTATAATTTTGCCCCTAGAAGTGTATTACAAGTGTCAGCCAATTCTGGCTTCTAGGGCACATATATCTAACATTAACCGGGGGCGAGCACATTTTCTCTAGTTGTTTATTTCTTCAGAACAAAATTTTTAATGGTGCTTGTTGCAGCAAGGCTTCAAATTCTTGAGGGAGAGCCAATTTAGGTTGGGTCAATGTGGATTGCAATCCAATCTGCAGTAAAGTTCCAAGAATTTGTGGGGTGCCTTCCGATTTAAGATTCTCTGATGTTTAAGTTAGTTGAGGCCTTGAAAATAAATAGTGAAAATGAAAGATTAGAAGGCAAGAAAAGAGGGTTTGAGTGAAAAAAGGATCTGATCTTTTTTTATTGAAGAAATCAAGAGTAGATTTCAGTAAAGTATTGACTCTGTGAATCTTGTGCTTAGACTTACCTTCTGAAAGTATATCTTGCCCCCTTATTTATAGAAAAAAATTGCTCGTTAGTTTATTGTAATGGATCTGCTAGCTTGGTGGTAGCTATGAGCCGTTAGCCTACGTGGAGTCTGGCCATAGAGTAGCTGGAAGACAGTTATAGCCTAGCTAAATGACAGCTATGTAAAGATTGAAAAATTCTAGATTCTTCTTAATGTTGAGTTGGATGCCGCATTGGCAAGTCGGCTTTTAACCGATCTTGCTCTAGAGTAATATTGTCGCTGGTCACTGGTGAGATCGGTGGTAAACCGATCTTAATAGAAGCACTTTCAGTCTATTTGGATGAAGATTGTCAAGGCAGTGAACTATTGATCTCCAGGATGGTGAATTGTCGATCTATGATTGCATGGCCATTTGCAAGAAGGTTAAAGATTGACCTCATTTAATGATAGTAAGTTTTTGGGCCCTGGCATAGTTTCGAGGATGGTAATTTATCAATCTAGCTTGTCTATATGGTGTATTATTGAGTAAAGAAAAAATCTAATTTTTTGGATCTGATTTGTTTAAATATGATTGGATTAAGAGAGATATTTCAAATTTTTTTTTCTTGGATTCAGATCAAATCTGAGACTTTCTAGATATGATATTATTAATCTAATAAAAAAAATAAAATAAAAATAAATTTAATTTAATTTAATTTATCTTTGTTGAGGGTAATCTGATTATCCTATGATGATCCTGATGTCTGTCTGAGGTTCTGGATCAAGCCATGCAAGTGCCTGACCTCTATCGGTATCCACTCGGATAGGATCTGAAGATTTTTTCATTCTTTATCATCTCTCTAAAAATCAGATCTGGATCTGATTTTGAAGATCTTCAAAACTCCTTTTGAAGATATGAGTTGTCTCTTGTAGCAGTGCTGCCTTCTTCCTTTTCCTGTCACCTGTCTCTTGCTTGGATAGGCCCTCCCCCCAGGCGGTTTGAAGGAAAATCCTGATTTTTCGGATCCAGGTTCGTTCCAGATCTGATCAGATCAAGAGATATATTTCAAAAATTTTTCTCTTGATCTCAATCAGATCTTGATATGTTTCAGATCTGATTCTTATTATTTTAATAAATAAAATAAAATAAGATAAATTAAATCAAATTTAATTTACCTGATTTGGGTAATCCTATTACCCTGTTAGATGATCCTGATTGCAGCGGAAGGTTCTGGATCTTAGCCACGCAAGCGCCTGGCCTCTACCGGTATCCACTCGGGTTGGATCTGGAGATCCTCTTCTTCTCTATCACACCTCCAAAAATCAGATCTGGATCTGATCTGGAGGATCTTCAAAACTCTTTTGAAGATCTGCAGTCGTCCTTTTGCAGCAGCGCAGCCTTCTTGCTTTTGATCGCCTTTCCTTGATCTGAATCGCACCAACCAAAGTCCAAAACTCCTTTTGGACGTGGAGAGCAAGGGGAGAAGAGACTATGGCATGGAGAAGGAGGGGAGAGGCAGCCTTGGGGCATGGGGTTTCTCAATTGAATTCATTAGAATTAGGGTTGGGCGCAGGGTCTTATTTATAGACTCTTGTGATCCAACTCCTCTTCCTCCCAACCAATCACAACCCTTTGTGAAATCAGATCTAAATCTGATTGGTTGGAATAGAGTCCCCTGGATTCCTCCTTAGAGGGTGCCTAAGACCAGTCAAAGTTGGATTCTTAGGTAGAACTCTAATTGGAATCCAAAAAGGGAGATGGAGTCCTTGTCCAACAAGGACTCCTAGGCGCCTCCAACTTGGGCTCACGCCACCCTAGGGTGGCGTGCGCCCTTCTCCTTGCCAGGTTCTGGCAGGGGGACAGGCCCCCACCAGCTCTCCAATAGGTGCATGACATGTGGTCAAAAGTCAAAGTGTCAATGGTCAACGTTTGACCAGTCAAAGGTAGACTTTTGACCAAAGTCAAAGAACAAGAAATGGCAGGTGACCAAAAATGGCAGGTAATGTCTTACAAAATAAGACAACCTTTTCTGACTTGGACAACCTCCAGTCAGACCATATGAAGGCCTCTGATTGAGCACAAACTCCTTTGGCTCAGTCAGGACAACTTATTTATGATAGTAAAAGAAGAACGTTAGGTTCAATCGAGTGCTAGCACGATTTCCTTGAACCTAATTGAATCTCATTCAGATCAATTGAACTAGATCAGTTCAATTGATGATCACCAGATTCAAACCCTTGTTTGTGTGACCCAGTTAGGTTCAGTTCTGTATGGTAATGGGATATGTCATGATCTCTATCATCGACATCATCGAAACTCCTTTCGATGGATCAGAACTCTTCTGATTCGAACAGCTAGAATGATCGATCATCTAAATCATTCTAATTGCTCCCAAAATCCACCAGTGACACCTAGCAGTATATGGTGGCAACCCATCAGAGCTGAATGCGAACCTCTTGGTGCAGCTACCTGTGTGATTAAGTTCTTCTATCTTGAGCCCCGATCAGATTAGGGTTAAGGTGAACTCGTCAAACCCTAGTCTCTGTCATATGATGTAATCATTCGATTCGAGTCCAATGTGAAAATCTAAATAGAAACTCTTTCTATTATTTCACTCTGCCATGGCCATGGACTTCTGGACTTGATTCTCATGATCATCATAGGGCTGCTCCTCTACCACCGAGGTAGATAGATTCCATCTTGATGCATCCAGTTCCTACAATGAACATGCTATAGCCAACATACACCTCAGGGTTCCATATGGCTAGGAGACCGAGTAATGGTGTAGTCAAACTATAACACCCTCAAGGTGAACTGCCGATGCATCTCAGGTCAAAGAACCAGACACACTACTGCAGCATCGAGTCAGTCATTGACGAGAAGGTAGACTTCCCTAATGACTACTCGAGGTGGTCACGCTCAGTGCCCTCGTTCTCTAACGAGTACCTGTACTCTCGCTCCGGTGTCTCCACACCGTAGACTCAAGACTCATCTACTAAAGAGAAGCGATTGTACACCAACCTTCCGGATCAATCACCATCCTCGTGATGATCCTATGGTCGGGAGCATTTTATGAGTTAATAATGATTATTCATGTCTTAAATTTTCAACTCTTGAAAATATGAATTATCATTACCATTAACTCAAAGGATGTATCACAGACACTAAATACACATATGTGATAGAAAATAACCCATTTTATTGATTATAGTCAAAATTATAATTTTGCCCCTAGAAGTGTATTACAAGTGTCAGCCAATTCTGGCTTCTAGGGCACATATATCTAACAATCTCCCACTTGTCCTAAAGCCAATTGGCTACAAGTCTAAGTCCCATCTTCTCAAGGTGGGCTTCGATCTTCTGCTGGCCCAACGGCTTTGTAAGTGGGTCTGCCACATTATCTGTGGAGTTGACTCTCTTGACCTCGACGTAACCCTTCTCGAGGTAATCGCGGATGAGGTGGTATCGCCGCTCAATGTGCTTGGATTTCTGGTGAGACCTCGGCTCCTTAGCAAGGGCTATGGCGCCATTGTTGTCGCAGTATAGAGGAATGGCATCTGATGGCATTACTCCAATTTCTGCAGCAAACTTCTTGTACCAGAATGCTTCCTTTGCAGCCTCTGATGCAGCGATATATTCTGCTTCCATGGTGGAATCTGCTATCACAGTTTGCTTGGAACTCTTCCAGCTGACAGCACCACCATTGCACACAAACAGACTTCCAGATGTCGACTTTCGATCATCTATATCGGACATGAAAGTCCGAGTCTGTGTATCCCTGGACTTGGAGTTCTCCATTACCAAAGACCAACATCATATCCTTAGTTCTTCTCAAGTACTTAAGGATACATTTCACAGAAGTCCAGTGTTCTTCACCTGGATTTGACTGATATCTGCTTGTGACACTCACAGCATGGGCTATATCAGGTCGTGTACATAGCATGGCATACATGAGGCTCCCTATTGCAGAAGCATAAGGGATCTTGCTCATGCGTTCTATTTCCTCAGGTGTGCTGGGGCACATCTTCTTGGAAAGATGAATACCATGTCTGAAGGGTATTAATCCCCTCTTAGAGTTTTCCATACTAAACCTCTTTAGTACTTTCCTCTATGTACATCTTCTGTGAAAGTCCTAGCATCCTATTCGGTCTATCCCTATAGACCTTAATTCCTAGAATAAAGGATGCTTCACCTAGGTCTTTCATGGAGAATTCCTTGGACAACCACATCTTGACTGATGTCAACATGGGAATATCATTCCCAATAAGGAGGATGTCATCCACGTACAATACGAGGAAGACAACAGCGCTCCCACTGACCCTTTTTGAAAACACATGGTTCCTCTTCATTTTTGATGAAACCAAACTTTTTGATCACATCATTGAAACGAGTGTTCCAGCTCCGAGATGCTTGCTTAAGTCCATATATGGACCTTTGCAGCTTGCAAACCTTGTGATCAGTATCACTGGATGTGAAACCTAGCGGCTGTTCCATATAGATATCTTCCTCAAGATATCCATTTAGGAATGCCGTTTTCACGTCCATTTGCCATATTTCATAATCGAAATAGGCTGCAACGGCAAGCAATGTGCGGATGGATTTTAGCATAGCCTACTGGGGAAAAGGTATCCTGATAGTCAATGCCTTCGCGTTGACTATAACCTTTTGCCACTAGTCTAGCCTTGAATGTCTCCACATTCCCATCTGCACCAATCTTTCTCTTGAAGATCCATTTACACCCAATAGGTACTATACCTTCTGGTGGATCTACCAAGGTCCAGACTTGGTTTGAGTGCATCGAGTCAATTTCTGACTGCATTGCCTCTAGCCATTTCTCGGAGTCGATATCTGATATCGCCTCGTTGTAGGTTTTGGGATCATCACCATGAGCACCATTACCTATGAGGAACATTTCCTCTACTTCCTCTGAAATAATACCTAAGTATCTTTCAGGGGGACGGGAAACTCTTTCCGATCTACGAGGTGGAGGAGGTAGTGTTCTTATTGGCTCAACCTGATTTGGTTCCAACTTGGTCCTTAGCTCGTTCTACTTGTGAGACTTTCTCATCAAGCTTAATCTGCTTTCCAATGCCGCTATCTTGAATAAACTATTTTTCAAGAAAGATGGCATGTCGACTCACAATCACATTGTGGTCTTCTGGAATGTAGAAATAGTATCCTAATGACTCTTTAGGATATCCTATGAATCGAGCTCTAAAGGACCTAAACTCTAACTTGTCCGCTTGTTGTCTTTTGACATGAGCCGGACAACCCCAAATTCTGAGATGACTCAGACTTGGTTTCTTACCGTGCCATATCTCATACGGTGTGGTAGGAACGGTTTTAGAGGGAACCCTATTCAGTAGATAAGATTGAAGTTAACAATGAATGTCCCCAAAGAAAATCAGGGAGGTCTGTGAAGCTCATCATGGATCGAACCATATCCAATAGAGTCCGATTTCTCCATTCTGAAACCCCGTTGAGTTGAGGTGTTCCTGGTGGAGTCCATTGAGAGACTATGCCATTTTCCTTAAGATAGTCTAGGAATTCCCGGCTAAGGTATTCACCTCCTCGATCTGATCGAAGAACCTTAATGGGTTTTTCAGTTTGTTTTTCTACTTCATGTCTGAATTCTTTGAACTTTTCAAAAGCTTCAGACTTGTGTCTCATAAGATACACATACCCATACCTAGACAGATCATCGGTAAAGGTAATGAAGTAGACAAAATTGCCTCTAGCCGGCACATCAAATGGGCCGCACACACATCAGTATGTACTAGGGCAAGGAGATCTGTGGCCCTCTCCCCATGTCCAACAAAAGGGAGTTTAGTCATTTTGCCTTGAAGACAAGATTCACAAGTTGGATATGACTCAAAAGTCAATGGACTCAATAGCCCATTTTTCTCCAATTTGTTGATCCTATCTTCTGCTATATGACCTAATCTCAGGTGCCATAGATATCTGTCGTTTGGACTATCCCTAGGTCGTTTGGCATTCACGTTTTGCTCGATAGTTAAAATAGGTACATCAATATGTAGCTGATAAAGACCATTAATAAGGAAACCATTTGCAATTTTATTTCTTTCATAAAGAATGTTACAATGGTCCTTAAAGAAGGTGATCACATAACCTTCTTGTGCTAAGCATGAAACAGAAATCAAATTCCTGCTAGCTGCAGGCACATAATAACAGTCTTTTTAAAACTAAGTCTAAACCAGATGGTAATCGAAGAGGGTATGTTCCCACGGCTACTGCAGCAACTCTTGCTCCATTACCGATGCGTAGGATCATGTCTCCATCCCTCAGCCTCCTGCTATCCTCAAGACCCTGCATAGAAGTGCACAGATGAGCACTAGAACCAGAGTCAAGCACCCAACTGGATGCAGAAGAAACCGTAAGGTTAGACTCAATAACGAGCATACCTCCAGAAGGACCTTCCTTCTTGTTCTTCAGGGTGGCCAGGTAAGTAGGGCAGTTCCGCTTCCAATGGCCGTCGCTGTTGCAATGGAAACACTTTCCTTTGCCATCGACCTTCTTCTTCTTCGGTTCTGCCTTCTTCTTCTTCTTTGATCCTTCCACCTTTTGCTTTTTCACAGACTTCTTTTTCTTTCCATAAGACTTTCTTTTGGAAGAAGTCCGTTCCATAGCAAGAACTGAGCCTTTAGAACCTTTCATAGAAAGCTCAGCGGTAACCAGCATATTCATTCAACTCGGCCAAGGAATTTTGAAGTTTATGCATGTGGTAATTCATGATGAATTGCCCATATGCATCAGTCAAGGATTGCAGAATAATATCGTTCTGCAGTCCAAGTCCAACTTCACACCGAGCTTCTCAAGCTCTTCCATGTCCTTGATCATTGTCAGACAGTGATCTTGGACTGACTGCCCATCACGCATCTTAGCCTTAAAAAGTCATTTTCGTGACTTGATATTTGGCTGCGCGACTCTGTTCACCAAACATCTCCTGCAGGTGAGCCAACATTTGGCGAGCAGTCCCGATATCTTCATGTTGGCGCTGGAGCTCATCAGACATCGAGCCCAACATGTAATATCTGGCCTTATTATCTTCGTCAATCCATTTTTTCCAGAGACGCTCTCTGTTCAACAGTGGATGGACGGGCTGGTAAGGTGGGAGGGTCCTGGTCCAAAACATGTGTTAACTTCTCTGAACCCAAAACAATTTTGTAGTTCCTGAGCCAATCTTTATAATTGGGTCCAGTCAGTCTATGTGTGTCCTAGGATACGTGCCAAGTGGGTTGGACGCAGACATTTTCCTGTAGAGAGTCAAAGATTCTAGTTAGATATACTGTAATTTTGACTTGACCAATTTGTTTAGGGATTTTATTTTTAAACAAATTAGCTCCCACTATTTTCTCGGATCCCTACACTCCCTCTGTAGAGATGCGAAAAATCTCCACGATTAATGATTTCTAGTGGGTGGTGCGGTCTCACCAACTGACTCATCACCTCACCTAACAGTTATTGGTGATGGGTTAGCCAATGAGTGAACAACTCTTGTTCAATGATTCTCTAATCATGGTGCACCCAAACTTGGTCTCTAATTCATGAATCTCACCGTATCCGGAATATTGATCCACTCCTTAGTTAAGTCAGACCCACCATTTGCATAGACTGGGTTCCTAATTGGGTCTCTCACCGTATCCGAAATATTGAGCCCAACTCATCCTCCAGCCCATAGCATCCAATGCCTAATAGACATGGTTGCATCTTCCCGGTGCAACTGAGCCACTGTATCCAGCCGAGAACAATCAACCCCGGGAAGGGCCCGCACATCTACAATGGTGGAAGACCTCAGACTTAATCTTTTCTTAGGGAGAATTGATTCAGGTCTCATTAAACTAGACTTGGCTTAGTCATAACAATTATGACTAACCTAGTGGCATGGGTTCAGCTCGGATTATTGACCACCTCAGATCAGAACTGTGTCAACAGATATGGCCAGGTAAGTGAGACCGGTGGAAGGAATATGCCATTAACTCGTACAAGAACGCATTCAGGTCGAGTAGCTTCCAATTAAAAACCAGTCGGTCGTCTGTGCCAAACTTACCTTAGACACCAAATTGTTGAGTCAGAACCAATTGGGTTAGCCTACAATCCAGACTCTAACCTCTGAGCCTAATTAGGTCTTGCTTGATCGTGACTCGATCTTGACCCAGACTTAATCCTATTAGGCTGGTCAATTTAAGCATTGTTGATCCCATCTAACCAACTCTTGATTCGGTTTGATCAACCGCTTAGACCTAATTGAGCTACCCAAGCCCGAACCCAGTATTATGAATATGTCTTAGATCTGAAATTCTCAATTTTAGACCTAATTAATATTCCATAAACTTAATTCTTAATTAAGTTGGGTTCATAAACAAAATATGCACAATAAATCCTAGGGTTTCAGGATCTAGGGTTTTGCAGAAAGTAAGTTTTGGGTTTCTGATTAAGGACGAACACGCAGCACCCCTACACATCATAAGAACACCCCATCGAATGGGAAGAGAGGGCCTTTAAACCCTTCTTCGTTCTTATGACCGGACGGCCAAGAGGAACGCCTTAATCAGGAACATGTCAATACTACAAAACAGTTATAGATCTATATCATATATCTCATATATACAAATTTAGATCTAATCATGGCATATTTTGCATACATCTCATGTATCATAATCATGCATGTTTTCAGATCTAAATTATCTCATAATAATCTAAAAAATTAGATTTAAATTGATCTAATCAAAATAAATTCTAATCTAGACAATTATGTAGAACTATTCTACAACTAGTCTAGACATGCATCAATCATATCTCATATGATATTTAAAATTAAATAATTTTTATTTGCTGTTTATCAGATGTTATTATAACACTTATAATATCAAAAAATAGTAAATAAGAAGATCTAAAATATGATTTAATCAGATTAAATCAAAGACATGCAAAACTATTCTATAGAACTATTCTATTCTAGAACTAGTCATGCATATCTTCATGTTCTTAGATCCAAATCATTTAATTTTAATTTTTTCTGATTTCAGATCTGATCACATCTCATGTGACATCTGAAATCACTTTATTTTCTAATTAAAATAAAAAATTAAAATCAGATCTAAATAATTTAGAACCATGGCTCTGATACCAGTTGAAGGGAAATCCTGATTTCCCGGTCCAGGTTCGTTCCAGATCTGATTCAGATCAAGAGATATATTTCAAAAAATTTTCTCTTGATCTCAATCAGATCTTGATATGTTTTAGATCTGATTCTTATTATTTTAATAAATAAAATAAAATAAGATAAATTAAATCAAATTTAATTTACCTGATTTGGGTAATCCTATTACCCTGTAGATGATCCTGATTGCAGCGGAAGGTTCTGGATCTTAGCCACGCAAGCGCCTGGCCTCTACCGGTATCCACTCGGGTTGGATCTGGAGATCCTCTTCTTCTCTATCACACCTCCAAAAATCAGATCTGGATCTGATCTGGAGGATCTTCAAAACTCTTTTGAAGATCTGCAGTCGTCCTTTTGCAGCAGCGCAGCCTTCTTGCTTTTGATCGCCTTTCCTTGATCTGAATCGCACCAACCAAAGTCCAAAAACTCTTTTGGACGTGGAGAGCAAGGGGAGAAGAGACTATGGCATGGAGAAGGAGGGGAGAGGCAGCCTTGGGGCGTGGGTTTCTCAATTGAATTCATTTAGAATTAGGGTTGGGCGCAGGGTCTTATTTATAGACCTCTTGTGATCCAACTCCTCTTCCTCTCAACCAATCACAACCCTTTGTGAAATCAGATCTAAATCTGATTGGTTGGAATAGAGACCCCTGGATTCCTCCTTAGAGGGTGCCTAAGACCAGTCAAACTGGATTCTTAGTAGAACTCTGATTGGAATCCAAAAGGGAGGTGGAGTCCTTGTCCAACAAGGACTCCTAGGCGCCTCCTACTTGGGCTCACGCCACCCTTGGCGTGCGCCCTTCTCCTTGCCAGGTTCTGGCAGGGGGACAGGCCCCCACCAGCTCTCCAATAGGTGCATGACATGTGGTCAAAAGTCAAAGGGTCAATGGTCAACGTTTGACCAGTCAAAGGTAGACTTTTGACCAAAGTCAAAGAACAAGAAATGGCAGGTGACCAAAAATGGCAGGTAATGTCTTACAAATAAGACAACCTATTCTGACTTGGACAACCTCCAGTCAGACCATATGAAGGCCTCTGATTGAGCACAAACTCCTTTGGCTCAGTCAGGACAACTTATTTATGATAGTAAAAGAAGAACGTTAGGTTCAATCGAGTGCTAGCACGATTTCCTTGAACCTAATTGAATCTCATTCAGATCAATTGAACTAGATCAGTTCAATTGATGATCACCAGATTCAAACCCTTGTTTGTGTGACCCAGTTAGGTTCAGTTCTGTATGGTAATGGGATATGTCATGATCTCTATCATAGACATCATCGAAACTCCTTTCGATGGATCAGAACTCTTCTGATTCGAACAGCTAGAATGATCGATCATCTAAATCATTCTAATTGCTCCCAAAATCCACCAGTGACACCTAGCAGTATATATGGTGGCAACCCATCAGAGCTGAATGCGAACCTCTTGGTGCAGCTACCTGTGTGATTCAGTTCTTCTATCTTGAGCCCCGATCAGATTAGGGTTAAGGTGAACTCGTCAAACCCTAGTCTCTGTCATATGATGTAATCATTCGATTCGAGTCCAATGTGAAAATCTAAATAGAAACTCTTTCTATTATTTCACTCTACCATGGCCATGGGATTTCTGGACTTGATTCTCATGATCATCATAGGGCTACTCCTCTACCACCGAGGTAGATAGATTCCATCTTGATGCATCCAGTTCCTACAATGAACATGCTATAGCCAACATACACCTCAGGGTTCCATATGGCTAGGAGACCGAGTAATGGTGTAGTCAAACTATAACACCCTCAAGGTGAACTGCCGATGCATCTCAGGTCAAAGAACCAGACACACTACTGCAGCATCGAGTCAGTCATTGACGAGAAGGTAGACTTCCTAATGACTACTCGAGGTGGTCACGCTCAGTGCCCTCGTTCTCTAACGAGTACCTGTACTCTCGCTCCGGTGTCTCCACACCGTAGACTCAAGACTCATCTACTAAAGAGAAGCGATCGTACACCAACCTTCCGGATCAATCACCATCCTCGTGATGATCCTATGGTCGGGAGCTGTTTATGAGTTAATAATGATTATTCATGTCTTAAATTTTCAACTCTTGAAAATATGAATTATCATTACCATTAACTCAAAGGATGTATCACAGACACTAAATACACATGTGTGATAGAAAATAACCCATTTCATTAATTATAGTCAAAATTATAATTTTGCCCCTAGAAGTGTATTACAAGTGTCAGCCAATTCTGGCTTCTAGGGCACATATATCTAACATTTGTATTATACCAGGTGCCCTGATTGAGCACAAACTCCTTTGGCTCAGTCAGGACAACTTATTTATGATAGTAAAAGAAGAACGTTAGGTTCAATCGAGTGCTAGCACGATTTTCTTGAACCTAATTGAATCTCATTCAGATCAATTGAACTAGATCAGTTCAATTGATGATCACCAGATTCAAACCCTTGTTTGTGTGACCCAGTTAGGTTCAGTTCTGTATGGTAATGGGATATGTCATGATCTCTATCATCGACATCATCGAAACTCCTTTCGATGGATCAGAACTCTTCTGATTCGAACAGCTAGAATGATCGATCATCTAAATCATTCTAATTGCTCCCAAAATCCACCAGTGACACCTAGCAGTATATGGTGGCAACCCATCAGAGCTGAAAATGCGAACCTCTTGGTGCAGCTACCTGTGTGATTAAGTTCTTCTATCTTGAGCCCCGATCAGATTAGGGTTAAGGTGAACTCGTCAAACCCTAGTCTCTGTCATATGATGTAATCATTCGATTCAAGTCCGATGTGAAAATCTAAATAGAAACTCTTTCTATTATTTCACTCTGCCATGGCCATGGGCTTCTGGACTTGATTCTCATGATCATCATAGGGCTGCTCCTCTACCACCGAGGTAGATAGATTCCATCTTGATGCATCCAGTTCCTACAATGAACATGCTATAGCCAACATACACCTCAGGATTCCATATGGCTAGGAGATCGAGTAATGGTGTAGTCAAACTATAACACCCTCAAGGTGAACTGCCGATGCACCTCAGGTCAGAGAACCAGACACACTACTGCAGCATCGAGTCAGTCATTGACGAGAAGGTAGACTTCCTAATGACTACTCGAGGTGGTCACGCTCAGTGCCCTCGTTCTCTAACGAGTACCTGTACTCTCGCTCCGGTGTCTCCACACCGTAGACTCAAGACTCATCTACTAAAGAGAAGCGATTGTACACCAACCTTCCGGATCAATCACCATCCTCGTGATGATCCTATGGTCGGGAGCATTTTATGAGTTAATAATGATTATTCATGTCTTAAATTTTCAACTCTTGAAAATATGAATTATCATTACCATTAACTCAAAGGATGTATCACAGACACTAAATACACATATGTGATAGAAAATAACCCATTTTATTGATTTATAGTCAAAATTATAATTTTGCCCCTAGAAGTGTATTACAAGTGTCAGCCAATTCTGGCTTCTAGGGCACATATATCTAACAATCTCCACTTGTCCTAAAGCCAATTGGCTACAAGTCTAAGTCCCATCTTCTCAAGTGGCTTCGATCTTGCCAACGGCTTTTAAGTGGTCATTATCTGTGGAGTTGACTCTCTTGACCTCGACATAACCTTTCGAGGTAATCGCGGATGAGTGGTATCGCCGCTCAATGTGCTTGGATTTCTGTGAGACCTTGGCTCCTTAGCAAGGGCTATGGCGCCATTATTGTCGCAGTATAGAGGAATGGCATCTGATGGCATTACTTCGATTTCTCTAGCAAACTTCTTATACCAGAATGCTTTCTTCGCAGCCTTCTGATGCAGCGATATATTCTGCTTCCATGGTGGAATCTGCTATCACTTCTTTTGAACTCTTCCAACTGACAGCACCACCATTGCACACACAAACAGACTTTCAGATGTCGACTTTCGATTCATCTATATGGACATGAAATTTCGAGTCTGTGTATCCCTTGACTTGGAGTTCTCCATTACCAAAAACCAGAATCATATCCTTAGTTCTTCTTAAGTACTTAAGGATACATTTCACAGAAGTCCAGTGTTCTTTCACCTGGATTTGACTGATATCTGCTTGTGACACTCACAGCATGGGCTATATCAGGTCGTGTACATAGCATGGCATACATGAGGCTCCTATTGCAGAAGCATAAGGGATCTTTGCTCATGCATTCTATTTCTCAGGTGTGCTGGGCACATTCTTCTTGGAAAGATGAATACCATGTCTGAAGGGTACCAATCCCCTCTTAGAGTTTTCCATACTAAAACCTCTTTAGTACTTTCTCTATGTACATCTTCTGTGAAAGACTAGCATCCTATTCGGTCTATCTTATAGCTTAATTCCTAGAATAAAGGATGCTTCTCTAGGTCTTTCATGGAGAATTCTTTAGATAACCACATTTTAACTGTGGTCAACATGAAATATCTTTTCAATAAGAAGGATGTATCATCCACGTACAATACGAGGAAGATAGTAGCGCTCTCCTTAACCTTTTTGAAACACATGGTTCCTCCTCATTCTTGATGAAACCAAATAATTTGATCACATCATTAAAACGAGTATTTCAGCTCCGAGATGTTTGCTTGAGTCCATATATGGACCTTTATAGCTTGCATACTTTGTGATCAGTATCACTGGATGTGAAACCCAACGGCTGTTCCATATAGATATCTTCCTCAAGATATCCATTTAAGAATGTCATTTTCACATCCATTTGTCATATTTCATAATCGAACTAGGCT
Source organism: Cocos nucifera (assembly GCA_006176705.1). NCBI lineage: Eukaryota > Viridiplantae > Streptophyta > Magnoliopsida > Arecales > Arecaceae > Cocos > Cocos nucifera. The sequence goes on from QRFJ01000697.1 coordinate 24,068, forward strand.
ACAATAGCAAGCAATGTACGAATGGATTTAAGCATGGCTATTGGCGAAAAAGTATCCTGATAGTCAATGCCTTCATGTTGACTATAATCTACTAATCTAGCTTTCAATGTCTCTACATTCCTATCTGCACCAATCTTTCTCTTGTAGATCCATTTACACCCAATAGGTACTATACCTTCTGATGGATCTCCTAAGATCCAGACTTGGTTTGAGAGCATCGAGTCAATTTCTGACTTCATTGCCTCTAACCATTTTTTGAAGTCGATATCTGATATTACCTTGTTATAGGTGTTGGGATCATCACCATAAACTCCATTACCTATGAGGAATATTTTCTCTACTTCCTCTAAAATAGTACCTAAATATCTTTCAAGAGGATGGAAAATCCTTTTCGATCTTCGAGGTGGAGAAGGTAGTGATTGTATTGGCTCAACCTGATTTGGTTCTAAAGGATCCTTAGCTCTTTGCTCTTGGGAGACTTTCTCCTCTAGCTTGATTTGCTTTTCAATGCCAGCATCTTGAATAAATTATTTTTTAAGAAAGATGGTATGTCGACTCACAATCATATTATGATCTTCTGGAATGTAGAAATAATATCCTAATGATTCTTTAGGATATCCTATGAATCGAGCTCTAAAGGACCTATAGTCTAACTTGTCTGCTTGTTATCTTTTGACATGAATCGGACAATCCCAAATTTTAAGATGACTCAGACTTGGTTTCTTACCATGCCATATCTCATACGGTGTGGTAGGAACGGTTTTAGAAGAAACCCTATTCAGTAAATATATAGCAGTTAACAAACTATATCCCCAAAGAAAATTAGAAAGATCTGTGAAGCTCAACATGGATCGGACCATATCTAATAGGATCCGATTTCTTCATTCTAAAATTTCGTTGAGTTGATGTATTCTAGATGGAGTCCATTGAGAGACTATGCCATTTTGCTTGAGATAGTTTAAAAATTTTTGACTAAGGTATTTATCTCCTCAATCTGATTGAAGAATCTTAATGAGTTTTTCAGTTTGCTTTTTTACTTCATGTCTGAATTCTTTAAACTTTTCAAAGGCTTCAGACTTGTGTCTCATAAGATACACATATCCAGATTGAGATAAATCATCGATGAAGATTATGAAGTAGACCAAATTGCCTCTAGCCAGTACATCAAATGGGCCACACACATCGGTATGCATTAGGGCAAGTAAATCCGTGGCCCTTTCCCCATATCCCACAAAAGAGAGTTTAGTCATTTTGCCATAAAGAAATGATTCATAAATTGGATATAACTCAAAAGTCAGTGGACTCAATAGTCTAATTTTCTTCAATTTGTTAATTCTATCTTCTGCCATATGACCTAGTCTAAGATGCCATAGATACTTATCGTTTGGACTATTCTTGAGTCATTTTGATTTTATGGCATTCATATTTTGCTCGGTATTAAAAATAGATACATCAATATGTAACTGGTAAAGACCGTTAATAAGAAAATTACTTGCAATTTTATTTCTTTCATACAGAATGTTACAATGGTCCTTTAGAAAATTAATTACATAGCCTTCTTGTTCTAAACATAAAATAGAAATCAAATTTCTGCTTGCTGCAGGTACATAATAACAATCCCTAAGTACTAAATCTAAACCAGATGGTAGTCGAAGAGGGTAGGTTTCTACGTCCACAGCAGTAATTCTTGCTCTATTTTTGATGCATAGGATCATCTCACCATCCCTCAACCTTCTGCTATCCTTAAGATCCTGCATGGAAGTGCACAAATGAGCACTAGAACCAGAGTCAAGCACCCAATTGGATGCAGAAGAAATCATAAGATTAGATTCAATAATGAGCATACCTCCAGAAGGACTTGCCTCCTTATTCTTTAGGGTGGCCAGGTATGAAGGGTAGTTCTGCTTTCAGTGGCCATCAGTGTTGCAATGAAAATATTTTTCTTTACCAGCGATCTTCTTCTTCAGCTCTGCCTTCTTTTTCTTTTCTTCTTCCATCTTTTGCCTTTTCACAGACTTTTTCTTCTTTTTAAAAGACTTTCTCTTGGAAGAAGTTCGTTCCATAGCAAATACTAAGCTTTTAAAATCTTTCATTGAAAGCTCAGCAGTAACTAGCATGTTCATAAGCTCGACTAGAGTATTTTGAAGTTTATGCATATGGTAGTTCATGATAAACTGCCCATATGCATCAGTCAAGAATTGCAGAATTATATCATTCTGCAGATCCAGATCCAACTTCACTCTAAGCTTCTCAAGCTCTTTCAAGTTCTTGATTATCATTAGATAATGATCTTGGACTGACTATCCATCATGCATTTTAGCCTTGAATAGTCGTTTAGTGATCTGATATTTAGCTGCACGACTCTGTTCACCAAACATCTCTTGTAGGTGAGCCAACATTTGATGGGCAGTCTTGATATCTTCATGTTGACGCTGAAACTCATCAAACATCGAGCCCAATATGTAGTATCTGGCCTTGTTATCTTCGTCCGTCTACTTGTCAAGAGACACTCTCTATTCAGTAGATGGATGAGGTGGTAAGGTGGGAAGATCCTGATCCAATACATGAGTTAACTTCTCAAAACTCAAAATAATTTTGAAGTTTCGGAGCCAATCCTTGTAATTGGGTCCGATCAGTCTATGGGTGTCCAGGATACATGCCAGTGGATTGGATGCAGACATTTTATTTTTTCTGTAGAGAGTCAAAATTTTTAGTTAGATATTGTAATTAAGACTTGATCAATTTATTTAGAGATTTAATTTTTAAATAAATTAGCTCCCACTATTTTTTTGAATCCCTACACTCTCTCTGTAAAAATGAAAAAATCTCCATGATTATAGATTTCTAATGGGTGGTGCAGTCCCACCAATTGACTGATCACCTCACCTAACAGTTATTGGTGATGGATTAGCCAATGAGTGGATAACTCTTGTCCAATGATTCTCTAATCATGGTGCACCCAAACTTGTTCTCTAATTCATAAATCTGAGTATCCACGAACAATACGAGGAAGACAACAGCGCTCCCCCACTGACCCTTGTTAAACACATGGTTCTTCTATCATTTTTGATGAAACCAAACTTTTGATCACATCATTTGAAACGAGTATTTCAGCTCCGAAGATGTTTGCTTGAAGTCCATATAATGGACCTTATGAGCTTGCAACTTTATGACTCAGTATCACTGGATGTGAATCCAACCGGGTGCTCTCCATATAGATATTTCCTCAAGGATATCCATTAGGAATGCGTTTTCACATGCCATTTTGCATATTTCATAAATCGAACTAGGCTACAATAGCACAGCAATGTAGTGGCATTGATTAGCATGTGCTATGCCAGAAAAGTATCCTGATAGTCAACTGCCTTCATGTTGACCTATAACTTTCCTAATCTTAGCTTTTAATGTCTCTACATTCATCTCACCAATCTTTCTCTTTGAAACCATTTACACACCAATAGGTTACTATACCTTCTGATGGATCTCCTAAGTCCAGACTTGGTTGGATGCCATCCGAGTCGATCTCTGACTTCATTGCCTCTAAGCCATTTTGAAGTCTGGATATCTATATACCCTCGTTAGTAGGTGTTGGAGATCATTCACCATACGCACCATTACCTATGAGGATATCTTTCTGCTACGTCCTCTTAAAATATCACTAATATCTTTCAGAGATGGGAAAACCTTTTTTCGATCTATCGAGGGTGAGGAAGGTAGTGATTTATGTGCGTCAACGCTTGATTGGTTCTACACGGATCCTTAGCTCATTTCTTGGTTGGCTCTTTCTCCTCTAACTTGATTGCTTTTCAATTACCCCATCTTGAGATAAATTTATTTTTAAGAAAGATGCATGTTGACTCACAATTCACATTGTGAGTCTCTTGAAATGTAAGAAAATATATCCTAATTCTCTTTAGGATATCCTATGAATCGAGCTAGAAGGACCTAAACCTTAACTTGTCCGCTTGTTGTCTTTTGACATAAGCCGGACAACCCCAAATTCTGAGATGACTCAGACTTTGGTTTCTTATCGTGCCATATCTCATACGGTGTGGTAGGACGGTTTTAGAGGGAACCCTATTCAGTAAAATAAATTGAAGTTAATAATTAAGTGTCCCTAAAGAAATTCAGGAGGTCTGTGAAGCTCAATCATGGATGAAACCATATCCAATAGAGTCCGATTCTCCGTTCTGAAACTCCGTTGATTGAGGTATTCCTGGGGAGTCCATTGAGAGACTATGCCATTTTTTTTTAAGATAGTCTAGGAATTCTCGCTAAGTGTATTCACCTCCTACGATCTGATCGAAGAACCCTTTAATGGGTTTTCCAGTTTATTTTTCTACTTCATGTCTGAATTCTTGACTTTTCAAAAGGCTTCAGACTTGTGTTCTCATAAGATACACATACCCATAACCTAGACAGATCATCGTAAAGAATGAAGTAGACAAAATTGCCTCTAGCCGGCACATCAAATGGCCGCACACATCAGTGTACTAGGGCAAGGAATCTGTGCCCTCTCCCCATGTCCAACAAAAGGGAGTTTAGTCATTTTGCCTTGAAGACAAGATTCTACAAGTTGGATATGACTCAAAAGTCAATGGACTCAATAGCCCATTTTCTCCAATTTGTTAATCCTATCTTCTGCCTATATGACCTAATCTTCAGGTGCCCAGATATCTGTCCTTTGGACTATCCTATGTCGTTTGCATTCACTTTTGCTCGATAGTTAAAATAGGTACATCAATATGCAACTAATAAAGACTATTAACAAGGAAACATTTGCAATTTTATTTCTTTCATAAAGAATTTACAATGGTCCTTAAAGAAGGTTTATCACATAAACACTTCTTTGATAAGCATGAATAGAAATCAAATTCCTGCTTAGCTGCAGGCACATAATAACAGTCTTTTAAAACTAATCTAAAACAGATGGTAATCGCGAGGGGTATGTTACACGGCTACTGCAGCCAACTCTTGCTTTCATTACCGAGTGTAGATCATGTCTCCATCCCTCAGCCTCCTGCTATCCTCAAGATCCTGCATAGAAGTGCTACAGATAACACTAGAACCAGAGTCAAGCACCCAACTGATGCAGAAGAAACCGTAAGGTTAGACCCAATAACGAGCATACCTCCAGAGGACTTCCTTCTTGTTCTTTTAGGGTGCCAGTAAATAGGGCAGTTCTGCTTCCAATGGCCATCGCTGTTGCAATGGAAACACTTTCCTTTGACATGCCTTTCTTCTTCGGCTCTGCCTTCTTCTTCTTTGATCCTTCCATCTTTTGCTTTTCACAGACTTTCTTTTCTTCCATAAGACTTTCTTTTGGAAGAAAGTCCATTCCATTAGCAAGACTGAGCCTTTAGAAACCTTTCATAGAAAGCTCAGCGTAACCAGCATTTTCATTAAGCTCGGCCAAGGATTCTGAGTTTATGCATGTGGTAATTCATGATGAATTGCCCATATGCCATTAGTCAAGGCATTGCATAGAATGATATCGTTCTGCAGTTCAGTCCAACTTCACACGAGCTTCTCAAGCTCTTCCATGTCTTGATCATTGTCAGATATTGATCTTGGACTGACTGCCCGTCCACGCGTCTTAGCTTAAAAAGTCATTTTGTGATTTGATATTTTGGCGCCGCGACTCTGTTCCCAAACACTCTTGTATGTGAAGCCAACATTTGTGCGACCAGATCCGATATTCTCATGTTGGTGCTGCAGACTCATCAGACATCGAGCCCAACATGTAATATCTGGCTTATTATCTTCGTCAATCCATTTTTCCAAAGACGCTCTCTGTTCAACAGATGACGGCTGGTAATGTGGGAGGTCCTGGTCAAAACATGGGTTAACTTTTCGGAACCCAAAATTAATTTGTAGTTCCTGAGTCAAATCTTTATATTGGTCCAGTCAGTCTTATGTGTGTCCAGGATATGTGCCAATGGGTTTGATGCACCCAACGATATTTTCTGTAAGA